>JASVEL010001468.1:0-191605 GCA_032618575.1 Nicotiana noctiflora
ACATGGCATAACATTTTAGCACTCATACTTTACTGGCACATGTGCATTTGTTGCTTTATTGACCAGATCTCCTGGTATAAATTGTTAAGGAGTGCTGAGCCCGAGAGGCTGATTTGAGTGCTGACTTGCACTGCTTGAGATTCTCCCAGGTATTGGTATATTATCATGAAAGAAAGTAGCTAAAAATTGAGATTTCTAAATAATCTACTCACATATGCTGAAAAGGAATAAAATGATAGTGTTTTGAAGTTTAATGATAGTTCCGTATTGTGTAGCAAGAGATAGTGCCTTGCGTGGTTTTCTTCCCTTCAGCATTATTTACTTTTATTACCGCTGAGTTGGAAGTACTCACACCTGACTCCCTGCACCTTGTGTGCAGATCTAGGTACATTGCAGCAGAGCTGATTCCATTGCGACTCGGGAGTGCTTTTGGACAAGCGAGGTAGCTGCCAGCATTCGCAGGACCTGATTCTCCTGTTTGTCTGTATTTTGTTCTGATCATCCCACACTTGTGCACAAGTTATATTCACTATTTACACTTGTATATTCCGTAGAGGCTCATGACTCTTGACCCTTCGGTCTATGGGAGTTGCACTATGTTGGGGACTTGGTTCCCCTGTTTTTAATATATCTATCACTGTTATGCTTAAATTGGATAAAGTGAGCTTGTGGCTCCGTGATTATTGTTGATTGGTCGGGCTGGCCTAGCGGTGTGCTGGGCGCCATCACGACCGGATTTGGGGTCGTGACAAGTTGGTATCAGAGCCTAGGTTTACTAGGCCTCATGAGTCTTGAGCCGGTTAGTAGAGTCTTGTGGATCGGTACGGGGACGCCTGTACTTATCCTCGGGAGGCTGCAAACCTTTAGGAAACACTTCACATTTCTTGGAATTCTTATCGTGCGTACTTGATTCAGCTTGAGATATGCTTTTGAAATTCCTTCCGCACGTCTGTGTATGCATCGAGCGCTCAGTAATATAAGTGCCTTATGTGTAGTGGAACGAGTTCAAACTCGGGAAGACTAAAATGATTATGCTATGTGTATCCTGGTGGAAGGTATTGTGCTGAAATGCTAAATTGAGGCGAGATAGGTGGATTGGTTCTCATGTGTAATTGAAAGGTAATTGATATGTGTTATGATTCGAGCAGGTACAACGCATGTTCATGTACCAATATGATAATATGATTTGTGTAGTATTGAGACTAATGTTGTCGATATGCATTGTGATGTCTTGTCGAGTTGTGAATGTATTGCTAGGATGGTTTTGGTGATTCTCTGCCAGGTGGATAGGCCAATTTACAAAGGAAACTCTGCCGAAATTTTTGGAAAATTTGGGACTTAGAAAAGATTTTGTATCACCTAAAGAGGGGGCGTAACTGTTGTGTGTGAATGAATGCAAGAATTGCAAAAGAGTTAATATTTCTGATGATTCGAATCTCCGCCAAAGCTTGTAAATGACTTGAGTTTAATCTCATATTAACATTTCGGCATCACTTGAGTAATAATGATATGAGTGGTTGAAAGTGCTTTGATGAATGGCTTCGAGCTAAGTTGGGGAGGTTGCTATTGATTAACCGATTGCACTATTGTGTGCTATGTTGATTCTGTCTCTAAGTATGTTGGGAAATTCTGGTAAAGGTTATGGTGCTTCGTAGATCCGATGAAGTACTAGGGTGTTTTGAACTGCTGTTGGTAAAGAATATTCACCATATAGAAAAGAAAGATAGCTGATTGTATATGTAAGTAATCATGTTCAGCGATGTCAGAGTTCTAACAAAACACGAGTGGTTCTACTCAATAGGACAGTTGAATTACAGCTGAATAAGGGTGAATGATGCCCGAGAATGGTTTTGCAGTGTTCAAGATTTTGCTTGTAACAGTCAGGTGCCTTAAGATTTGTGTATGTGGCTAAAGATGGCGGTTTCGTTAGAGCAGATCAAGGCTTGTGTTATATCATGTGAATGATGGGATTCTAGGTATCCGTATTGGGAAGTAATGATAACAATTTAAAAAAAAAATCGCGGGAAGTTCATCAAAAGAAAGTGTGGTAGAATGTGGTACTTTTGGGAAACATTGAGAGAGTATTCAGTGGCCTATGGGTCTTAGACCGTGTGGTCTTGTGTACGAGTCTCGTGTGGTAACATGAGTTGATGTATTATGGTACTATAGTAAAGACTGATATGAAATTAGAGATGAATCAGAAAGGAAACTGGGTAAATGGAACGACTTGTTAATAAACCGGAATGGTATAAAAAGGAATACGATTGATTCCTGGTGTGTGGTTGAAGTAATAAGTCTTGCAGACATTGCAGCAGCAAAGCTCTTGAGTGCTGGCAGTTGTGTAACTTGATATGGGTATAAGGACTCAGTCCTGGCAGTTAAACTTATGCAACGAATGGGAAGAAATAGTTTGTGATGTGTTTTATCATGGTTTGAAAACGAGTATACTCCTGTCGGTATGCGAAGCGTGGAATGTCCAATGAGTTTTCTTCTATATGGGATCACGAAAGTCCTTGACTAGTTGAGTGCGCCGATGTGAGGCGGAGGAAAGGGATATGAATTTCCATGTTGTCTTAGTGTGATATGGTATACACGATGTGTTACGGAAAGTTGATAATGGTATATTCTAGGTTTTGAGATCAGTTCATAATATATGTGAAGTCAATAAAATTATTGAGCAGCGCGGACAGCTGCAGGTGAATTAAGAATCGATCTTTCCGATGATTTAAGAAAATGGTACTACTATTCTATTAACTTGGCATGGAATATGATCCAAAAAGGACAAGGTAATGTAAACTGATGATACCCAGTGGTATGGTGGTATTCTCTTGTTGGATTGACATTGATGATTGAGTTGTAAATGGCATAAGGAAATTTTTGAATTGCTTTCGTGGTATGAATAGATGCTTGATGTGTGTTATGTAATCGTACGGTGGAGTGTGGGATCAGGCATAGTGATCCATGTGTAATACATGTGTTAGAATCTGGAAGTTCTCGTAATCCGCCTACGCAGTGGTGGTATATCGAGTGGATCGGCATCGTTTAGCGATTGTTCGAAATTGGAAGCCCTAGTGGCTCTCTCGTTACTTGATAAGACGAATTCGGATTATGATACTTGATTGTTGACTGGTTGTCATGGGTTAGATTGTCTAGACTAATGTGATATGGAATATGTCGGAAAATGGCACAAATTGTGTAGCGGAGAGCATCAGAGTATGCTCCAACAGAGTAGTTGTACCCAGGACCAGCGGACGACTGGTAGGTATTGCTTTGTCAATTGGACCTTAGTGGCGGATGTTAGTGTAGAGGTATCTACCATTGCTTCAGTTCCAGTATTGAGAAACGTTGTCAGATGCGTTTCATGTGGCCGAGCTTGAGGCTATATGTATATATATGTTTGCTGTAATGAGAAAATTCGACTCGATATGCATTTCCTTTTGCGAGATTTATGCGTGGATCGGGTGGCACGCCGCCACGGGTTATTTGGATCGGGTGGCACGCCGCCACATGTATGGTATCCGGATCGGGTGGCACGCCGCCACGGGTATGTCATTGGAGCGGGTTGCACGCCGCAACAGAATATTGTGAAAATATAGTTAGTTATATGCTACTTGGTATACAATACTTCCTCGCTTCTGAGGAAAAGACCGTTTTGAGTATCGCTTGGCGAATGGCACATCGGTTGTGTCCTTTCAGGATTTAATAGCATATGTTAATTGTTTCACCGTGGGTGAGGTTGATTGCTTGGGTTCAAGACCTAGATCTGTGCGTGGCTAACCGTTTGAGCTTAGTGGCTTGAGGTGCTTCATGAGTAATAATGTTGGGATAGAATCACGAATCGTGGCAAGGCCACATGATGTGATGACCTTTCAAGAATGAGTCGTGCACTCCATTCCTATGATGTGAGATGGGATCTCGGTTATATATTATGATGGTACAAAGGAATTGAATTACAGCCCTGTTGTTGGAGTCAGTTGTCATAATTTGAGTATGTTTAGATGTTTCTATTGGAGCTCATGTTGTGCTCATCGTGGCTTAGGCCGGTGGTGAGGTGTCATATCACCAGTGCGGTGTGTTATAATTGAAATGATCGTCGAAGCCAATAATGAGTGTGAGTATATGTGATTTGAGCTAGTTAGAAAGGCAATACCGAGATTTGGCTCCGAATTTTGTTGTAGTATCTATTAAAAGGGAAATGGATTCATGAATGGTTGACCTGAGAGATGGGTTCGATATATCGCGTGTGCGGTTGCCGTTGGCAGGATATGAAGGTGTTGGAATAAGACTCTATCTAATGAAAAAGGTTTTTCAGTTGGTATTTGGTTATCGTGGGAAATTGTTGTGATTAGGGATTATTGTTCCGAGTGATTGGGTTGTTTGACACATCATATTATCTCACCGAGGTGGCGAGTATGGACTATTACAGTTGGATCGTGTGTATCCCGAGTATAGGCATGGGATTAGCATTTGGCATATGATTTCAGAAAGTACAATGTGATTTATGGTTCAGATGGTCTGTGAAATTTTGACTATGTGGTGTTTTCGGACTTATGTGAGATAGGGTGACGTATGATCACCCGGATATATGCTTGGTAAGGTCATTCGGCTATTGGATGGCTTCTAGTACAACTCTGAGTCCGCTCGAGGACGAGCGTTTGTTTAAGTTGGGGAGAATGTAACGACCCGCCCCGTCGTTACGGGAATCTCCACCCCGTTACCTTGAATTAACATATCTTATGCTTCTATATCGGTGTTAGAACCTATCGGGTGAGTTAGGAGTGAATTGAATTGAAAATGAAGCAAATAGCATGTTTGAAGGAAGTTTGAATATGGAAAGTCAACCTAGAGTTGACTATCGAGTTAGAGTGCTCGAATCGGATTCTGATGATTCGACTAGTTTCGAGGGATCATTTATGACTTAGGAGAGTAATTGGAATTGAATTTGGAGATCCGGTGTAGAAATAGGCTTGAATTGGCTAAGGTTGAATTTTGGCGAAATCCGATCGATAGGTGAGATTTTGATCCGGGAGTCGGAATGGAATTCCGACAGCTGCAGTAGTTCCGTTAGGTGATTTTGGATATGCCTGCAAATTTTCAGGTCATTCGGACATCGTTTGGTCGGGTTTTTGATCGAATGTGAATTTTTGAAGTTAAAGTTAAACTTAAGCTTAAATTTGTTGAAAACGGACGATTTTGATGTTAACGATAGAGTTTTGATGATTGGAACAAGTTCGAATAAGGTTATAGGGCGTGTTGGTTCTTTTGGTTGAGGTCCCGGGGCCTCGGGTGAGTTTCGGGTGGTTTCGGACCATTTCTAGGCCATTTTTAACTGCTGGTTTATGTCTGTAGCAGTGTTCTACGCGATCGCGGACAATGGGACGCGATCGCGGTGAGTAAAATGTGCGAAAATTATTAATGAATCGCGATCGCGTGAAATGCTCCGCGATCGCGAAGAAGGAAAATTGCTGTGCACTGATCCTACTTCGGAAGCTCATAGCATTTTATCTACACGGAATTTTAAGATGATTCAAAATTGAAAGTTGTAGCCCATCGTGTCTAGTTTTCAGAAAGATAGAGAAATCATGATTTGGACATTCGTGTAAAGAGTTATGAACGTTACACTATAGGGTGTCCGAGAAGGATCTCTAATACACATGTATAACTTGGGAAGCTTATATCTAGAAATATATAACGATTCAGGAAATGACTATCAAATGAAAGTTATAGTCCTATGTGTTTAGTTTCCAGAACATCAAACCATTCATCATTTGGAGTTGTGTGCAAAAAGTTATGACCATTATACTGAAGCCTATCCGGAGGAACCAGAGTTTGTTCACCGCGATCGCGAAGCCTTTCCCGCGATCGCGAAGGGTAAATTTTGGGCCAAATTTTGTTCTCCGCGATCGCAGAGCCATTCCCGCGATCGCGATGAGTAATATGCCCGGGCAGAATGTTTTTAAAACATTCCAGTCGCGAAATCAACCCATTTTTCCACCATTTTTGGTCATTCTTGAGAGCTTTTGGACGGGAATTGAAGGGATTTCGACGGGGAATCATTGGAGGTAAGTTTTATGAGTTAAATACATGATTTTATCAAAGAATCTTCCATTAATTCTCTGAATTTGGGTAAGAAATCAAGAAAATTAGGGCTTTGAGCAAAAATCTTAAAATGGGGATTTGAAGGACCATTTGTGGTCCGAATTGGGAGTTCTTGGTATGTACGGACTCGTGGAGAGACGAGGATTCCGAAAATGTGAGTTTCATAATTTTTCGAGATGTGGGCCCGGGGCTCGGGTTTTGCAAATTTCGTGATTTTTGATATTTTTCGAGTTCTTTCGATTGGGTTATGTTCCATTAGCCTATTTTGATATATTTGTACTGATTTTGGCTAGTTTGGACGTGCGTGGATGCCGGTTCGAGGAGCTAAGGCGTCGCGGGCATGAGTTTTCGTCGGTTCGAGGTGGGTAATACTTGTAAATGATGTCCCGAGGGTTAGTAAACCCCGGACTTGCACATCTTAGTGCTGTGTTGAGGTGACTTGCACGCCGGATGACGGGCGTGGGGTAGAGCACCATTGGGGATTGTGACTTGGTCCGTCCCGCGTAATAAATAATAATACCTAATTGTTGAAGTGATTTGGACTAATTATCATGTTTGGGCTTCGTGCCAATTATTTGAGTCCTTCAGGGATTGGTATCACTGTTTTGATAACACTGTGCATATTTATAATTTAAGGTTTAAAATGGGATTTTTGCTATTCAGCATTCTTAAGCATTCTTATAAGGTTATGAAAAACTTGAATAAGGTCTTAATAATATTTTAGCTGTGAGCTAATGTGATATTGTTGCCCGTAGGGCTTTCTTGATTATTTGTTAGACCTGATTGGGGCCGAGGGCCATATGTTAGGACATGACATTTTATGTGAGCATATGCATACACATGCATGGATCGGACTGCACGCCGCAGTGGTATATGGATCGGGCTGCGCGCCGCAGCAGGTGTGATATTATTATTGTGCTTGGGCTGTAGGAGCCCCTCCGGAGTCTGAACCCCCACAGTGAGCACGGGTACCCAAAAGGATCGGGCTACACGCCGTAGCGGTCATATGCATTGCATGGCATACATACATTGGTTTACGTGTACTACATGGCATAACATTTTAGCACTCAGACTTTACTGGCACATGTACATTTGTTGCTTTATTGACCAGATCTCCTGGTATAAATTGTTAAGGAGTGCTGAGCCCGAGAGGCTGATTTGAGTGCTGACTTGCACTGCTTGAGATTCTCCCAGGTATTGGTATGTTATAATGAAAGAAAGTAGCTAAAACTTTGGATTTCTAATAATCTACTCACATATGCTGAAAAGGAATAAAATGATAGTGTTTTGAAGTTTAATGAGAGTTCTGTATTGTGTAGCAAGAGATAGTGTCTTGCGTGGTTTTCTTCCCTTCAACATTATTTACTTTTATTACCGCTGAGTTGGAAGTACTCACACCCGACTCCCTGCACCTTGTGTGCAGATCCAGGTACATCACAGCAGAGCCTGATTCTATTGCGGCTCGGGAGTGCTTTTGGACAGTCGAGGTAGCTGCCAGCGTTCGCAGGACCTGATTCTCCAGTTTGTCTATATTTTGTTCTGATCATCCCACACTTGTGCACAGTTATATTCACTATTTACACTTGTATATTCCGTAGAGGCTCATGACTCTTGACCCTTCGGTCTATGGGAGTTGCACTATGTTGGGGACTTGGTTCCCCTGTTTTTAATATATCTATCACTGTTATGCTTAAATTGGATAAAGTGAGCTTGTGGCTCCGTGATTATTGTTGATTGGTCGGGCTGGCCTAGCAGTGTGCTGGGCGCCATCACGACCGGATTTGGGGTCGTGACAGCAGTTTACCTCGCGGTTCTGGATAGCGGTCCAGCAGGAGTTAGGCACCCAGGTTCAGTTGAGTACAGCATTTCATCCTGAGACGGATGGCCAATCCGAGAGGACTATACAGATTCTAGAGGACATGCTTCGAGCCTGTGTTATTGATTTTGGATGCTCGTGGGACCAGTTTCTGCCATTAGCAGAGTTCGCCTACAATAATAGCTACCAGTCTAGCATCCAGATGGCCCCGTATAAGGCGTTGTATGGTAGGCGATGTATCACCAGTTGGATGGTTTGAGCCGGGAGAGACTCGATTGTTGGGTACAGACTTAGTTCAGGAGGCCTTGAATAAGGTCAAGACTATTCAGGAGAGATTGCGTTCAGCTCAGTCCAGGCAGAAGACTTATGCGGATCGTAAGGTTTGAGATGTAGATTTCATGGATGGTGAACGAGTATTGCTCCGAGTGTCGCCTATGAAGGGCGTGATGAGGTTCGGGAAGAAGGGCAAGCTCAGCCCTAGGTATATTGGTCCATTTGAGATTCTAGACAGAGTGGGAGACGTGGCTTATAGACTAGCTTTGCCGCCTAGCTTATCAGCCGTGCATCTAGTTTTTCATGTATCTATGCTTCGGAGATACCACGGCGATCCCACACATGTGTTAGACTTCAGTACTGTCCAATTGGACAATGATCTATCTTACGAGGATGAACCGGTGGCCATTCTCGAGCAGCAGGTTCGACAGTAGAGGTCGAAGAGTTATCCTTCTGTGTGTGTTCAGTAGAGAGGTCAGCCTCCTGAGGCATCGACCTGGGAGTCCGAGTCAGATATGCGGAGCCGCTACCCACAATTTTTTCCTGACTCAGGTACTTCTTTCTTTTGACCGTTCGAGGACGAACGGTTGTTTTAGAGGTGGAGATTGTGACAACCCAAAGGGTCATCACTTATTTTATTAATCATTTCGAGCTTCTGAGGCCTTGAAAACCTCATTCTATGTTCCCTCGATTTACGTGCACGATCCGAGCATGTGGCCGGAAAGTTTTTGTGATAGAAAATATGAATTCTATGAGAAATTTGGAGAAAAATGATATTAATATTGATATGGTTGACTTCGGTCAACATTTTTGGTAAACGGACCCGGACCCGAGATTGGATGGTCCCGAAAGGTCCGTAGGAAAATATGGGACTTGGACATGCGTCCGGAGTCAAATTCTGAGGCCTAGAGCCCAAGTTATGAATTTTTCTGTGAAATTTTTTTTGATGTAATTGTTAAAGGAAAATGAATTAATTGACCTTGGTATCGGGCTCGTATTTTGGTTCCGACGCCCGGTACAAGTCTTAAATATTATATATGTGCTTTCGCAAAGTTTGGTGACATTCGGATGTCGTTTGATATGTTTTGGACCTTGAGTTCCAAGTTTGAAAATTTTGAAAACCAAAAGTATGAAAATCATGAACTTGAGGCTTGATTTGATGAAAACGATGTGATATTGGCGATGTGATCGCACAAACAAGTTCGTAATATGTTTTTGATGTTGTGAACATGTTTGGTTTGGAGCCCGGGGGGCTCGGGTAAAGATTTGATAGGCCGTTGGATTAAATTCTGAATTTTTGCACTGCTGGTTTTTCACCTAGCTGTTGGCTTCGCAATTGCGAAGCATTTCTCGCAATTGCGAAGGTGGCGGATCAAGGCAGGGTTCGTAAATGCGAACCTTTGATCGCAAATGCGAAGGGTGCCCAGGACCGTTTGGGTTCGCAAATGCGAACCAAACCTCGCAAATGCGAGGCCTTCGGTGTAAAGGCATTCTTCGCAAATGCGAAGAATAGTTCGCAAATGCGAACATCCCAATATCCTAGCCTTGTTCGCAAATGCGAACAAATGTTCGCAAATGCGAAGGCCCCAAAATTGCCTTGGCTTCACAAATGCGAACAAAAGTTCGCAAATGCGAACTTCCCAGCCTTAGCTTATTTTTCAATCTCTAGAAATTGGTCGAGGTTCGCAATTGCGAACCCATGTTCACAAATGCGAACACAGAGACCTGTAAATCACGATTTCCAGCTTCATTTTTCACATTTCACAACCCAAAAACACACATTGGCGATTCTTCACGAACTCCCTCTTCTTCAAAACAATTGTAAGTCACTTTTTACTTAATTCTTTCAATTCCTAACAACACTAAACATGTTTTTCAATAGAAATCAAAGGTTTTCATGGTAGAATTTCTTGTTTTTGGTAGAATATAGGGTTTTTCATGAATTAGGAAATTGGACCTCCAATTGAGGTCCGATTTTGAAACAAATCATATACTTGAACTCGTGGGGGGATGGGTAACCGGATTTTGGTCCGAACCCCGAGTTCCGACCATGTGGGCTCGGAGTCAAAATTCACTATTTCGGGCATAATGTTGTAAAAGTTGTAATTGGCCTTATGAATTAGTTTGTTGAGTAGTATTGATGATATTAAATCAATTGTGTATAGATATGATTGGATTGGTGCCAAATATGAAAGGAAAAGGCATTTCCACGGATTGAATTATTCATAAACATTCGAGGTAAGTGTTTGTTCTATCCTAGCTTGAGGGAATAGGATTATGTGTTATGTGTTATGTGATCGAGTGCGGTGTATGGGCTGTGGTGACGAGCATCCATACTCTGGCGTCTAGCATGACCGTGAGTCATTGTTAATACTTGTTGTGGGACATATTTGAATATAAATTGTTGAACCCTTGCCGGGTTGTAGAAGTGTTATTGTTCTCCCTTGTCGAGACTTGTTGTGAAGATGATTGTTGATTGCCCTTGTTGGGACGGGTTATAATTTACTGTTTCATTCTTTGCCTTTAACTGTGATTGTTATTTGGGTGAGGAAGAGTGATAATGCACAAAGGGTGATGTCGTGCCTTGATTTATTATTTATGCACGAAGGTTAATGCCGTGCCTTGATTTATTATTTATGCACGAAGGTTAATGCCGTGCCTTGTTATTGATTATGCACGAAGGTTAATGCCGTGCCATGTTTTATTGATTATGCACGAAGGATCATGTCGTGCCTTGTTATTGAACCATGTACGAAGGATCATTCCGTACTATGGATGTGAGGATGAGAGTAAAAGCACGAAGGGTGATGCCGTGCACTTTATTTGCTTATTTGGTGAGGATGAGAGTAAAAGCACGAAGGGTGATGCCGTGCAACTACTTGCTATTCCTTGACTTGATATTACTTGTGTTTCCATTATACTTTGTTTTCCTTGTGAACTTATTAACATTTGTTAATTATTCAGTTCTTTTGAGATATTCCTTATTGTGTTATTACTTGGTTAATTCTTGTTATTTGTGGTATACATATATATGGAACTGCACAGGTTTATGTGGGTGTCCGGTCCTAGGCTTGTCACTACTTCGCCGGGATAGGCCAGGCACTTACCAGCACATGGGGTCGGTTGTGCTGATACTACAATTCTGTGCATATTTGCACAGGTCCAGGTTACGATCAGGAGCAGCAGCAGTAAATTTTTTGTGTGGGAGTTGAACACTTTGAGACCGAGGTAGCTTGCAAGCGTCCGCAAGCCCGGCGTCTCTCCCTTTACTTATGTTATTAGTTGTAGTCTCTTTGTTCCGAGACAAACAGATTATGTTATATTTCTTTCAGACTTTTATGTGTAGTATTCAGTAGTAGTTCGTGAGTTGGTGACTCCACGTCTTGGGTAGAGGATTTCAGTACGGTGTTACCTTGAAACTGCTTAATACTATTTCGATAAAATCTTCCGCACTTATTTAATGAAAGTTATGGTTTGTTGATAAGTTAATTATGAAATTTTATTAAAAACAGGATAGTATGAATATAGTGGCTTGCCTAGCTACCACGAGTAGGCGCCATCACGATCCCGATGTTGGGGGAAAATTCGGGTCGTGACATATTATCTCTTAAACCAGCCAATTATTAATTCCAATTAATCCAGTTAAACTTTAACAGCGAGTGTTCATGTCAATATGATAAACGCAATAGTAGCAACATACAAGATACAGTCCCAACTAAATCGTGGTGTCATGAGTCTGAGCCTCTACAGAATAAACATCCTGATACAACCAAGTCTAAGCAAGATGAAAACAACAAAATAATAAGGAAGGAGAAAACAGGTTCTGTGGACGTCGGCAGCTACCTCGTAGTCTCCACAAAAGTAGATATGAATAAGCAGCTACAACAACTCAACTACTCTCGGGCACCTGTGAATCTGCACAAAAAGTGCAGGGGAGTGGGGTGAGTATATTTCAACTCAGTGAGTAATAATAATAAGCAATAACTGAAAGTAAGATCTCATGTACTATCACTAAACAGTTCTAAGGCAAACCCCCACAGGTAAGTCATCACTACAACGAGTACTCTGATCTCTAGTCCACATCTACCTCAACAAGGTCCAACACTGACCAAACTCTCACTCGTACCACTTCGGTGTACAACCATCTCAATATATGGAGATAAATACATATGTCTACAATGTATAAGTATTTAAGTATGTATAAGGATATGAATAAGTATAATGTTGCGGCGTGCAGCCCGCTCCAATACATATACCGCTGCGGCGCGCAGCCCGCTCCATTTAACGTCGACAGCGCTCACTCAGGGTGTATACAGACTTCGGAGGGGCTCCCTAGGCCCAAGCGCTATGATACTGCGGCGTACAGTCCGATTCACACATATATTTGCGGCGTGCAGTCAGATCCAATATATATATACATATATAGCTATACTGCTACGGCGTGCAGCCCGATCCCATAATATACACCAGCGCTCAATGAGAATGTGTGCAGACTCAGACTCTGAACGGGCTCCTGCAGCCCAAGTGCAATAATACTGCGGCGTACAGTCCGATCCAACATATATACTACTGCAGCGTGCAGCCCGATCCAATATATATACTGCTGCGGCGTGCAGCCTGATCCAATAAAGGAAGATATATATAAATAATACCTCATAACGGGTCCTCGACCCTGTCCCAATTAGTATAGGATTGGCCTTTCAGGCCCACTCAGCTAAATCAGGGAATTTCCACCCTAAGTAATCAGTCTCTCACAGTACACACCTAGTACTGGCTTTTAATGTGCTATTCAGCTAGTTTTACGGCTGAGTGTAAGTTTTAACACGATATAAGGGTCGCCTAGCTCTACATGTTCCCTAATGCTCTACAGATCGGCACATGGCCCCAAACATGGCTACCAGCCCAATTACACAGTTATAATCTCATTATCAGTCATAATACACAGTATACTATTAGGCGGGAAGGACCAAGTCCAAGTCCCCAATCATAATATCACCACGCCCGTCACAAGGCGCGTGTCTCATCTCAACATAGTACTGTGAAGTGCTAGTACGGGGTTTCAAACCCTCAATACATTATTTACTACCACCACTCACCTCGAACTGGTAGAAGTCCTAGCTCTCCTTGCGCTTGCCTCGAAAATCAATCTCCTCGGATGCTAAATCTGCTCAGAATCAATAAGAATACATCATTATAGGCTAATTAGACATAACCCAATCGAAATAACTCGGTTTACACCAAAACCCACGAAGTTGTCAAAATCCGACTTTTGGTACGCTTGTCGAAAAATTATGAAACTCACATTTTCGGAATCATCGTCTCTCCATGAGTCCGTACATACCAAGAACTCCCAATTTGGACTAAAATGGTCCTTCAAATCCCCATTTTAAGATTTTTGCTCAAAGCCCTAATTTTCTTGATTTCTTACCCAAATTCAGAGAACTAATGGAATATTCTTTGATAAAATCATGTATTTAACTCATAAAACTTACCTCCAATGATTCCCCGTCGAAATCCCTTCAATTCCCGTCCAAAAGCTCTCAAGAATGACAAAAAATGGTGGAAAAATGGGTTGATTTCGCGACTGGAATATTTTAAAAACATTTTGCCCAGGCATATTACTCATTGCAATCGCGGGAATGGCTCTGCGACCGTGGAGAACAAAATTTGGCCCAAAATTTACCCTTCCCGATCGCGGGAAAGGCTTCGCGATCGCGGTGAACAAATTTCGGTTCCTCCGAACATGCTTCGGTATAGTGGTCATAACGTTTTGCAAACAACTCCGAATGATGAATGGTTTCATGTTCTGGAAACTAGACACATAGGGCTATAACTTTCATTTGATGCTCATATCCTGAATCCATATACATTTCGAGATATAAGCTTCCCAATTTATACATGTGTACTAGAGATCCTTCTTGGACACCCTATAGTGTAACGTCCATAACTTTGTACACAGATGTCCAAATCAAGATTACTTTAGCTTTTTGAAAACTAGACACGATGTGATACAACTTTGGCTTTTGAATCACCTTATCAATACTTGTAGATAAAAAGATATGAGCTTCCTAAGTAGGATCAATGCAACAGAAATTTTCCTTTTTCGCGATCGCGGAGCATTTCACCCGATCGTGGTTCATTAATATTTTTCGCACATTTTACTCACCGCGATCGCGTCCCATTGTCCGCGATCGCGTAGAACACTGCTACAGACATAAACCGACAGTTAAAAATGGCCTAGAAATGGTCCGAAACTCACCCAAGGCTCCCGGGACATCAACCAAAAGCACCAACACGCCCTATAACCTTATTCGAACTTGTTCCAATTATCAAAACTCTATCGTTAACATCAAAATCATCCGTTTTCAACAAATTCAAGCTTAAGTTTAACTTTAACTTCCAAAATTCTCATTCGATCAAAAACCCGACCAGACGATGTCCGAATGACCTGAAAATTTGCAGGCATATTCAAAATCACCTAACGAAGCTACTGCAACTGTCGGAATTCCATTCCGACTCCCGGATCAAAATCTCACATACCGTTCGGATTTCGCCAAAATTCAACCTTAGCCAATTCAAGCCTAAAACTACATCGGGCCTCCAAATTCTATTCCAATCGCTTTCCTAGCTCATAAATGACCTCCCGGAGCTGACCGAATCATTAGAATTCGATTTCGATCTTTCTAACTTACAAGTCAACGTCCAGTTGACTTTTCCCAACTATTCCTTCTTCTAAGAGACTTTTTGTCTCATTTCCAACTAAACTCAACCCGAATTGACTCAAACTCGCCAAACATGCATATTGAAATATTAACAAGCATTTAACGGGGATAAAGAGGTGATAACTCACATGACGGACCGGGTCATCACATTCTCCCCAACTTAAGAAAACGCTCATCCTCGACCGGACCCAGAGTTGTGCTAGATTCAACACAATAGCTGAATGACCTCACCAAGCATATACTCGGGGTGATACCCCTTCACCCTATCTTTCGTAAGTCCAATAACATAGTATAGTTGATTTTCCACAGTCTATCTGAACCATAAACCACATTGCACTTTCCGAAATCATATACCAAATCTGAAACTCTGAGTACACACGATCCAACTGTAATAGCCAACTCGCCACTCCGGGTGAGATCACATGAGGTATCAAACAACCCAATCACTCGATACGATAATCTCTAATCACGACAAATGGCCACAATAACCAAATACTAGCAGAAGGAACCTTTCTCATTAGCTAGAGTCTTATTCCAACACCTTCATATCCTGCCACGGTAACTGAAGCACGTGATATACCGAACCCATCTCTCGGGTCAACCATTCGTGAATCCATTTCCCTTTTATAACTGATACCACAATAGGTTTCGGAGCCAAACCTCGAAATCACATTTCTAACAAGCTAAGATCAAATATGCTCGTACTCATTAATGACTCAAGCGATAAATTTTGATTATAACACACCACACTGGTGATATGACACCTCAACACTGGCCTAAGTCGCGATGAGCACAACACATGCTCCAATAAAAATGATCTGAACACACTCGAATCATGACAACAGACTCACACAAAGAGATATAATTCAAATTTCTCAATACCATCACAATACATAACTGAGATCTCGTCTCACATCATAGAATTAGAGTACCTGAATCCTCATCAAAAGGTCATAACACCACGTGGCCTTTCCACAGCTCCTGATTCTATCCAAACACTATTACTCCTGAAGCACCTCAAGTCACCATGCTCAGAACGGTCAACCACGCACATATTTAGGTCTGAACTCAAGAAATCAATCACACCTACGGTGATTCAATTGATATACTCTATCAAATCCTTAAAGGACATCAAATGATATTGAGCATGCTTCCCATCTCTTCTCGAGGCTCTGGGGCCGGAATACCTGGACCTCGGGTTAGAAGCATCTAATGTGCTATTCCCCGAGTGATACCCAATACGGATTACTTCTCAGAAGCTAGGAAGTATTGTATACAAAGTAACATATTGGAAGCTAGATTTTTCACATCACACTATTGCGGCGCGCAACTCGTTCCAATAACATACCCGTGGCGGCATGCCACCCGATCCAGATACCATACCTATGGCGGCATGCCACCCGATCATGATACCATACATGTGGCGGCGTGCCACGCGATCCAAATATTATACCTGTGGCGGCGTGCCACCCGATCCACGAATACATCTAGCAAGGGAAATGCACATCGAGTCAAGTTGCTCATTGCAACAAACATATATATATAACCTCAAGCTCGGCCACATGAAACGCATCCGACAAAGTTCCTCAATACTAGAGTTGAATCAATGGTAGATACCTCTACACTTACATCCGCCATGAAGGCCCAACTGACAAAGCAATACCTACCAGCCGTCTGCTGGCCCTAGGGTACATCTACCCTGCTGGAGCATGATCTGATGCACTCTGCCACGCATTTGTGACATTTTCCTGACATAGTCCATATCACATTAGTCTAGACATCCTGACTTATGACAACCAGTCTGCAATCATATATCATTATTCCAATTCACCATATCAAGTAACGAGATGACCACTAGGGCTTCCAATTTCCAATAACCGCTAAACGGTGCCGATACACACGACATACCACCACTGCATAGGCGGATTACGAGAACTTCTAGTCTCTAACACATATATAACACATGGATCACTATGCCTGATTCCACTCTCCACCGTACGAACACGTAACACACATCAAGCATCCATTCATACCACGTACGCCATTCAGAAATTTCCCTATGCCAACAACAACTCAATCATCACTGTCAATCCAACAGGAGGATACCACAATACCACTAGATATTATCAGTTTACATCACCTTGCCCTTTTGACCATATACTCTGCCAAATCACTAGAATAGCAGTACCATTTTCCATAATCACCAGGAAGCTTGATTCTCAGATTATCTGCAGCTGCCCACGCTACTCAATAATTTTAATGACTTCCCATATATTATGAACAAATCTCAAAGCCTTGAATATTCCATTATCAACTTTTCCATAACACATCGCTTATACCATACTGCACCAAGATACATGGAGAATTTATATCGCTCTCCTACGCCGCAAACATCGACGCACTCCACTAGTCAAGGACCTTCATGATCCCATATAGAAGAAAAGTCATTATACATTCCATGTTTTGCATACCGATAGGAAATATACTTATTTTCAAACCATGATAAAACACATCACAACTCATTCTTCCCATTCATTGGATAAGTTTAACTGCCAGAACTGAGTCCTTCTACCCACACCGACCTACGCAAGTGCCAGCACTCAAGAGCTTTGTTTCACAATTTCTGCAAGACTCATTACTTCGAAGACATACCAGGAGTTACTCGTGTCCTTTTCATACTGTTCCGGTTTATTATCATCTTTAACGTAATATTCTCCTTTACTGAAGGATCATAATACCTCAACTCAGGTTACCACGTGAGACTCATACACAAGACCACACGGTCTAAGGCTCACAGGCCGCTGAATACTCTCTCAAATGTCGCCTAGAGTACAACCTTCTACAATACTTTATTTGAAGAACTTCCTGCGATTTGAATACGTTATCATTACCTTCCAATACGGATAAATAGAATCCCATCATTCACATAATATAACACAAGTCTTGATCTCTTCTAATGAAACCACTATGTTTATCCGCATGCACAACCTTAAAACACCTGACCGTTATAAGCAAAATCTTGAACACCGCAGGACTATTCTCGGGCGTCATTCACCCTTATTCAGTTATCATTCAACTGTCTTATTAAACAGAACCACTCGTGCCTTGTTAGAACTCTGACATCGCAGAACATGATTACATTTAGATACAATTAGCTACCTTTCTTTCTATACACCGAACATTCTTTACCAACATAAGTTCAAAACATCCTAGTATTTCTTCACATCTTCGAAGCACCATAACCTTTATCAAAATTTCCCAACATACCCAGAGATAGGATCAACATGGCACACAACAGTGCAATCAGTCAATCAATAACAACCACCCCAACTTGGCTCGGAGCCATACGCCCAAGTACTTTTAGCCACTCATAGCATTCTTACTCAAATAATGCCACAATGTTCTAGTTAGATTAAACTCAAGTCATTTACAAGCTTCGGTAGAGATTCGAATCATCACACATCTTAACTCTTTTGCAACTCTCGTATTTATACACACACCATTTAAGCCTATTCTCCAGGTGACAGAATTATTTTCTAAGCCCCAAATTTTCCAGAAATTTCGACAGAGTTTCCTCTGCAATTTGGCCTATCCACCTGCCAGCAAATCACCAAAATCATCCTAACAATACATCCGCAACTCGACAAGACATAACAATGCATATCAACAACATAAATCTCAATACTACACAATAATATCATCAGCATTAGTACATGAACATGCGTTGCACCTGCTCAAATCATAACACATATACCTTTTACCATGATACACCTAGCACAACCAATTTGGTCTTCCTGCATCTGAACTCATACTACCACACGTAATGCACTTTACCTTCCCACAAAGGAACATGAACATACTCACCACGCCCATAGCTAGGGCTACGTAACATATCACAATAAGGATTGAACACCTTGCAGCTCACCCATTATCAAACAACCATTTCCACAATTAAGATCAATACAGATCGCATGAATTTCATAATACCAGCTCGCGAAATTAGCACCTCGGTACTCAAGCCATAGACAAGGATCCGGCCTCAAGTCCTCCGGAATGGCCCAACAAGAACTCACAGAGATTATATCGCGTCCCTCAATTTGGGGAATCATAAGCCGTCAAGGCAAATTTATCACAAAGCACTCGAGTGCACTTACAAATGTGTAGAAGGAGTTTCAAGAATTACATCTCAAGCCGAATCAAGGACGCACGATAAGAATTTCAAGAATTTGAAACTTTCCTAAAGGTTTGCAGCCTCTCGAGGATAAGTACAGGCCTCCCTGTACCGATCCACGAGACTTTACCAACCGGCTCATGACTCGCGAGACATGTTAACCTAGGCTCTGAGACCAACTTGTCACGACCCAAACCCCGGTCGTGATGGCGCCCAACACAATGCTAGGCAAGCCCGACCATATTATCTCTTAAACCAGCCAATTATTAATTCCAATTAATCCAGTTAAACTTAAACACCGAGTGTTCATGTCAATATGATAAACGCAATAGTAGCAACATACAAGATACAGTCCCAACTCAATCGTGGTGTCACGAGTCTGAGCCTCTACAGAATAAACATCCTGATACAACCAAGTCTAAGCAAGATGAAAATAGTAAAATAATAAGGAAGGAGAAAATAGGTTCTGCGGACGTCGGCAGCTACCTCGTAGTCTCCGCAAAAGTAGATATGAGTAAGCAACTACAACAACTCAACTACTCTCGGGCACCTGTGAATCTGCACAAAAAGTGCAGGGGAGTGGGGTGAGTGTATTTCAACTCAGTGAGTAATAATAATAAGCAATAACTGAAAGTAAGAACTCCTGTACTATCACTAAATAGTTCTAAGGCAAACCCCCACAGGTAAGTCATCACTACAACAAGTACTCTGACCTCTAGTCCACATCTACCTCAACAAGGTCCAACACTGACCAAACTCTCACTCGTACCACTTCAATGTACAGCCATCTCAATATATGGAGATAAATACATATGTCTACAATGTATAAGTATTTAAGCATGTATAAGTATATGAATAAGTATAATGCTGCGGCGTGCAGCCCGCTCCAATACATATACCGCTGCGGCGCGCAGCCCGCTCCATTTAACGACGACAGCGCTCACTGAGAGTATATACAGACTTCTGAGGGGCTCCCTAGGCCCAAGAACTATGATACTGCGGCGTGTTGTCCGATCCACACATATATTACTGTGGCGTGCAGTCCGATCCAATATATATATATATACATATATAGCTATACTACTGCGGCGTGCAGCCCGATCCCATAATATACACCAGCGCTCACTAAGAATGTGTGTAGACTCAGACTCCGAAGTGGCTCCTGCAGCCCAAGTGCAATAATACTACGTCGTGAAGTCCGATCCAACATATATACTACTGCGGCGTGCAGCCCGATCCAATATATATACTGTTGCGGCGTGCAGCCTGATCCAATAAAGGTATTTATATATATAAATAATATCTCATAACGGGTCCTCGACCCTGTCCCAATTAGTATAGGATTGGCCTTTCAGGCCCCCTCAGCTAAATCAGGGAATTTCCACCCTAAGTAATCAGTCTCTCACAGTACACACCTAGTACTGGCTTTTAATATGCTATTCAGCTAGTTTTACGGCTGAGTGTAAGTTTCAACACGATATAAGGGTCGCCTAGCTCTACAAGTTCCCTAATGCTCTATAGATCGGCACAAGGCCCCAAACATGGCTACCAGCCCAATTACGCAGTCATAATACACAGTATACCATTAGCCAGGAAGAACCAAGTCCAAGTCCCCAATCACAATATCACGACGCTCGTCAGAAGAAGCGTGTCTCATCTCAACATAGAACTGTAAAGTGCTAGTACGGGGCTTCAAACCCTCAATACATTATTTACTACCACCACTCACCTCGAACTGGTAGAAGTCCTAGCTCTCCTTGCGCTTGCCTCGAAAATCTATCTCCTCGGATGCCAAATCTGCTCAAAATCAATAAGAATACATCAATATAGGCTAATTAGACATAACCCAATCGAAATAACTCGGTTTACACCAAAACCCACGAAGTTGTCAAAATCCGACTTTTGGTACGCTTCTCGAAAAATTATGAAACTCACATTTTCAGAATCCTCGTCTCTGCACGAGTCCGTACAAACCAAGAACTCCCAATTCGGACAGCAAATGGTCCTTCAAATCCCCATTTTAAGATTTTTGCTCAAAGCCCTAATTTTATTGATTTCTTACCCAAATTTAGAGAATTAATGGAAGATTCTTTGATAAAATCATGTATTTAACTCATAAAATTCACCACCAACGATTCCCCGTCGAAATCCCTTCAATTCCCGTCTAAAAGCTCTCAAGAATGACCAAAAATGATGGAAAAATGGGTTGATTTCACGACTGGAATGTTTTAAAAATATTCTGCCCAGGCATATTACTCATCACGATCGTGAGAATGGCTTTGCGATCGTGGAGAACAAAATTTGGCCCAAAATTTACCCTTCGCGATCGCGGTGAACAAATTTCGGTTCCTCCGGACAGGCTTCAGTATAATGTTTATAACTCTTTGCACACAACTCCGAATGATGAATGGTTTGATGTTCTGGAAACTAGACACAGAAGGCTATAACGTTTATGTGATGCTTATATCTTGAATCCATATAAATTTCTAGATATAAGCTTCCCAATTTATACATGTGTGTTAGAGATCCTTCTCGGACACCCTATAGTTTAACGTTTATAACGTTTTACACAAATGCCCAAATCAATATTACTTTAGCTTTCTGAAAACTAGATACGATGTGCTACAACAGCGGTTTTTGAATGACCTTAGAAATCCTTGTAGATAAAAAGATATGAGCTTCTGAATTAGGATCAATGCAACAGAAAATTTCCTTCTTCGCGATCGCAACGCATTTCACGCGATCGCGATTCATTAATATTTTTCGCACATTTTACTCACCGCGATTGCGTCCCATTGTCCGCGATCGCGTAGAACACTGCTACAGACATAAATCAGCAGTTAAAAATGGCCTAGAAATGGTCCGAAACTCACCCGAGGCCCCGGGACCTCAACCAAAAGCACCAACACGCCCTATAACCTTATTCGAACTTGTTCCAATAATCAAAACTCTATCGTTAACATCAAAATTGTCCGTTTTCAACAAATTCAAGCTTAAGTTTAACTTTAACTTCAAAAATTCACATTCGATCAAAAACCCGACCAAACGATGTCCGAATGACCTGAAAATTTGCAGGCATATTCAAAATCACCTAACGAAGCTACTGCAACTGTTGGAATTCCATTCCGACTCCCAGATCAAAATCTCACCTACCGTTCAGATTTCTCCAAAATTCAACCTTAGCCAATTCAAGCCTAAAACTACATCGGGCATCCAAATTCACTTCTGATCGCTTTCCTAGCTCATAAATGACCTCCCGCAGCTGACGGAATCATTAGAATTCGATTCCGAACTCTCTAACTCACAAGTCAACGTCCAGTTAACTTTTCCCAACTATTCCTTCTTCTAAGAGACTTTTTGTCTCATTTCCAACTAAACTCAACCCGAATTGACTCAAACTGGCCAAACATGCATATTGAAATATTAACAAGCATTTAACGGGGATAACGAGGTGATAACTCACATGATGACGGGCCGGGTCATCGTAGTTTAAATAGTCTACGCAACTAGAAATCCGGATAAGGAATTCTGTTAACCCGGGAGAAGGTGTTAGGCACTCCCGGATTCCGTGGTTTTAGCACGGTCGCTCAACTATCGTTTTTGACTATATTCGATTTTGTTATATGCTTTTACAACATGTGAATGTTTCATTTTTGAGATTTTAACGACTTGCGATGTTGCAAAAATGCATTTCGAGTCACACTGCAACTAGTATGCCTGTGACTTTAACACGTTTCAGCTTCGTCGGGATTTAAGATTTGAGTCAAATTAGATGTGCACTCATATTAAGAAATCTATATTTAAAATCGTGCCTATAACGTCTAACGGCTTATTATACTTTAGGAAAGACCGTGAAATTCACTAAACGGTCTTTCCGAGTCTATCACTTATTAACGTTCATATGGGGGCCCCGCGTATTTTGTTCTTATACGAGGCTCATCCCGTTATTTTAGAAATTCAATCCTAATAAATGCTACATTCTCTATCTTTGGTTTTCCCCTAATTATTTACTTCTTTTGTATTTTTCAGAACCATGTCCAGGCCCATTATTTCCATTCCCAAGAGTAGATGTTAGTGGACTGAATTTAATAGTCCATTCTACACAAATGGGTTTCAGAAACCCAGTATATGTGAAAGTCATTATACAGAGGCCCAGAGATGAATCCAGTTTCATCTGGGCCTATACTATCTATCAAGCCCAGATCAGACGAGAGTAGTATAACGCAGAATTGATATTTCATAACTAACATACAAACATTTATCATACAATAGAGTAATTAACCAATGACATTTTATTTCATAAGAAAACAGAAGTACAAGTTTAGCAATATTAATTCTAAATCCTAATTATCTATCACTAATTGAACTTAAATAGTAGACTACTGTCTCATCTATTTTAACAATGACACGTTACTTAATGGTGCCAATTTACTTTGTTATTAATTGCTGATTCTAAGTTACACTATTCTAAATTGTTGTTAAACTAATTGAAGTGAAAAAACATATTGTAACTAAGTTGATCATTTTTAATTATCACGTCCTAGTTCCTGAGGTTGATATGAATATCATTTAGATTACGACGCTAGTATTAACTACGTGAATTGATTTTACGAGTTAACCTATTTTTAAGCTAAATTTTGGGTGATTATGACTATGTGTACTCTACTCTATCTATTACATTGTTCCAGTCTCATACATATTTAACTATTACAGTTATTCTTATCAAATTACAGAAGATATAGTAGACAATAAACATAAAATCCTCAAACATACACCAGAAGATTCCATCCGAACAACTCATAGCATTTTCATTTCCTCAATTAACTGACAGCTACATATTGGATAGAAAATGTGTACTTGATTCAGCAAAAGGAAACTTATAAGTCTAAGAAGCAAATGAGATGAGGGATAGTCAGCGATCACAGCAGCAGAACAATAGAAGAGCAAATCACAGCAGAACAGCAATAACAACCAAGTATTAATCCTCAAATCCAGTAGATAAGCAAGCGAACGAACAAAATTAAGAAATCCAATTGAGTCCAGTAATATAGATTAGCAAAAGAGTCTAGTTGAACTCCAGAATTTGTACTCGACTTCACTCAGAATTTTTACTCTCTATCTATGGTGTATAACTCTTAATTTGTACTTCAGAATGTTTTTCTCTGAATTTCTAGGATCCAGCCCTTTTTTCAGGCTAAGTGACAATCTATTTATAGGTGATTTGAGTGAAATTTTGAGGGGGAAATTTAAAATTCTTATTATTAGTTCCCTCCCCTTAATTCTTCTATTAATTACAGTTTGGTTCCTCTATTTTAGGCTCGAAATGCCTTCCAGCCCTTGCTGGAAGGTTCTAGGGAATTCTTTTTGCTTCTATTAAGGGCATATTACTATGGTGCCCTCACTTGTTAAGGATTATTACAGTTATACATTATTACTAAGTTTGTTTTACCCTTTATTTTATGTCTAATTACAGAAATACTAAGCCTTAAAGTCTGTTTTGTCCCTATAGGCTCTATTATATTCACAATTATACAATATCTTATACCTTTTGTACCCTTACTGTTACTTGTTATTTACCCGACCTACTAAGGTCAGGGTATCTTAGATTTTATACTTATTTAACTACTAGCCAACATCTTTTAACCTATTTAAGATTTGGCCAGATTTAACTAAACAACCTTTTCAGGTTTAACCCTTTTTAATTGACTTAGACTAATTTAAAATGTAACCTTTTATTACCAATTTGCTTAATCAGAATTATATTGCAAGACTAGCCTGTTTTATTAACGAGACTTAGATTTGCAGAACTAACCACTCTAATGTTTCAGGAGTGGCCAGACTAATTACACAGTCCTAAGTTATTTCACTAATAGCCAGATTACTACACTTATCTTTACATTTATAACCAATACCACAAAGCACAATAGAATTTAACATAGTATGACATATGAATCCATTACAAATATAGCCAATTTATGTCGTTTTGCACACATAACACTAATCAAAAATCATTCTTCAATTAACCAGAGCTCAAAGGGAAATTTGATAACGGTTGAAACCCAATCAATTAAATTTTATTTTCAGACTTAGACACAGTGAACAAATCATACATAAAGAAACATATTCAAATCAGATTCATGTGTTAACTTATAGAAAACCCTAAGGAGCTAAAACATATCAATTACATTTAAAGATAAAGATAGATGAGATTATAATAAGCTAATGATAGAAACACTCATAAAACTAACAATCAAGAATATGCTAAAGACTATATACAGAAATCATAAAAGACGAACAATCAAAAGCATGCTAGAATTATATACAGAAGTCTTTTGAAGACAAATAAACATAAAATATGCAAGAGATTCAATACAGAGAAATTAGAAGACGAGATAAGTAGCAAACATGCAAGAGATCAAATACAGAAAACAAAGAAGGCAAACAAATAGAAAACATGCAAAAAGAAAAACTTAAGATGAAAGCACAGAAGGCAAGGAACTTAGCTTTGCAGGATTTGTCTAATGTTCTTTTATTTCTTTCTTTCTTTTCTTTTTCTTTTCTTTTTTTTTCTTTTTCCCAAGCTTCAAGATTTCAAAGACTTGAAGTCTGATTTTTCCAGATTTTCCTCAAATGAGTTTATTTTTGGGTTTTTGATGGTAGAAGAGTGTTTTGGGTGTTATTCGGGTGTATTTGAGGTGGGTTGTGTTTGGTGTTCGCCGGAGGTAGGGTTCCGGCGAATCTCTTTGGAAGATTCGAACATTTCCAGAGCTATTCAAAAGAAACTAACTACATAGGGTGAAAGATCCCCTCATAGTGGTCCTAGGGTGTTAATTTGGGTGACAGTGTCATAAGTTGAAGGTCACCGACAAAGGTTCCGGTGACTGGACTTTCACGAAAGTAGGGGTTTTTCTGGTTTCCTAGGTTTTTGGGGTGGTTTTGGTGAGAAAGAGAGAAAGGAAAGAGGTTTGACGTTGTTTGTGGCTGGAAATGGCCATGGATTCTGGCCAGTCTCCATTGGAGACGATGAAGAAGATGAGGGAGAAGAAAGACCGGCGGCTAGGGTTTGTGATTGTGTGTATTGATTTGGTCTTTGAATGTAGAGACGGGGTTTATATACTCCCTTAGGCCTGGGCGATCCTAGCCTTTGGATCATTTTTTTTCAACGGCCAGCATTAAATCCTATTAGACGTTGCCGTTTTGTTTAATGAAGGATTGCCTGGCCTCCGTTGGATCTTCCGATATGGACGGCCATGATTGATTCAGTATACTGCATCGTTTAGTCATTTTAAGAGACTTAACAATGTCCGTTTGATCAACTTCTTTGGACGGCCAAGATTAAAGCTTTTAAAAGACGACGTTTATTTCTTATTCAAACTGCCTCACGTGGTTCGTTAGATCAGTTCAACGGTTGAGATTTGCTTCTTCCATACACCATCGTTTCGATTCATTCTTTGGACTGGACGACCAATTCGTTGGGCTGTTACACTTTGGGCCTGAATTTGGCCCAATTTTATTGTATTTTTGTGTATTTCCTTGTATATTTAATTATTTCCTTTGTATTTTTCTTTTATGTTTTATTTTTCTCTTTTTGTATTCATTTTCAATTGCTAATTATATTTTTATTTTCCTATTTTTCTAATTTTATGACATTTTTTGTTATTTTCTTTAATTTTTCGGTATTTTTGTATTTTTTTTAATTTTCTTTAATTTCCTTATTTTTTGTGACATTTTCTAATTAGCTCTTTTTGTAGTTGTAAATTTCAAATTATTTCCATCACAAAACACCCAATTATTTCAATTAAATACACAATTGCACATCAAAAAATCTTATTTTATTTTAATATTGGAATTTATTTGATTAGGGCAAAAATCACGTGCTCACATAGGTTTGTGCCACTTGCTATCTTTGATTCCCCCAAAAGTTGAGACAATCCCTGACGCATCTACGTTGAAGTTGTATTCTGATAATCAAAGAGCCTCGACGGGGTCGATATGCTTATCGAACCCGCTCTTACTCGTGAGTCCCCGAGAGATTTGACCACGATCATCTTTCCAATCGTTTCGGGGAGAGTTCCGACCGGAGCCATTGCTCCTTCGATCAACATATGGCTGATATTGTTCTTTATTGAATTTTGTTTCCCGATCTGTGTCCCTTGGAGGCTTGGCTGCAAATTTGTTAGGATGAACTAAACCCGAGGGGGCTCCCAACTGGTCATCCTCGACCCTAATTTTTGTCTGGTAACTGTCACACCTCCCTTTTTACTACCTCTTTTTCCCGAAAAGAAATAAGGTATACCTTATTAATTATTAATACACCCGGAAAGGATATAATAATCATCATCGAGGAAGGAGTTTTTCCAATTTAAGGACAATCGAAACGGGATTTTATTTAGAGTTTCAGAGTCGCCACTTGGCAAGATAATGGTGTCCCAAGTCACCGGTTAATCCCGAATCTGAGGAAATTTGACTCTGTTTAAACAGTCCGCGCAACTAGAAATCCGGATAAGGAATTCTGTTAACCCAAGAGAAGGTGTTAGGCACTCTCAGATTCTGTGGTTTTAGCACGGTCACTCAACTGTCATTTTTGACTTTATTTGATTTCGTTATATGATTCTATAAAATGTGAATGTTTAGTTTTTGATATTTTAGCGGCTTACGACATCACAAAAATGCATTTTGAGTCACACCGCAACTAGTATGCCTGTGACTTTAATACGTTTCAGCTTCATCGGGATTTAAGATTTGAGTCACATTAGATGTGCACTTGTGTTAAGTAATGTATATTTTAGATCGTCCTATAACGAATACGGCTCGTTATATTTTAGGAAAGACCGTGAAATTCGCTAAACGGTCTTCCCGAGTCTATCACTTATTAACGTTCATATGGGGGCCCCATGTATTTTTGTTCTTATACGAGGCTTGTCCCGTTATTTTAGAAGTCCGATCCTAATAAATGCTATATTCTCTATTTTTGGTTTTCCCCTAATTATTTTACTTCTTTTGTATTTTCAGAACTGTGTCTTGGCTAATTATTCCATTTCCAGGCCTGGACATTTGTGGACTGAATTTAATAGTCCAGTTCACACAACTGGGTTTCAGAAACCCAATATATGTTAAAGTCGTTATTCAGAGGCCCAGAGATGAATCCAGTTGCATCTGGGCCTATACAATCTATCAAGCCCAAATCAGACGAGAGTAATATAAAGCAAAATCGATATTTCATAACTAACATACAAATACTCATTAAACAATAAAATAAATCAACCAATAGCATTTTATTTCACGAGGAACTGGAGTACAGGTGTATTACAATTAATTCTGAATTCTAATTATGAATCACTACTTGAACTTAAATAATAGACTACTGTCTCATATACTTTAAACGGTGATACGATGCTTAACAGTGCAAATTGAATTGTTATTAATTATTGATTCTAACTCATACTATTCTGGATCGTTATTAAGCTAAACTAAATGACAGAGCATACAGTAACTTGATTTACTTATTTCGAATTATCATAATCTAATTAAGTGAGATAAATTAATTGCTGTTTTTAGGTTATTAAGCATGTTTACTAAGTGAGTTAAGCTCATATATCATCCGGTTTTTTAACCTAGTTTAACGATGATTATAGCTATATCTACACTACCTCTACACTATTTATCACATTGTTCCAGTCTTGTACATATTCAGTTATTACAAATGTTCATATGAAATTACAGAAGGTCTAATACACCACAATAATAAATCTATGAAATACAGTAGAAGACTTCATTCGAATAACTCACAAACTTTTCATTTCTTCAACTGATTTGCAATTACATTTCTGGATAGAAAGTGTACCTGGATCAGCAAATGAAACTTATAAGTCTAGGCAGCGAGATGAAGAATAGTCAGCGATTACAACAGCAAAACAGCAGAAGAAAAACCACAACAAAGCAGCAATATCACAGTCAATTATAATCTTCAAACCCAGCAAATAAGCAACCCAACAAGTAGAATTGAAGAAATCCAATAGAATCCAATAGTATCGAACAACAGAAAACTTAAGCTAGAACTCCAGGATTAGAAACCTTCGACTACTAGCTTTCAAT
Source organism: Nicotiana noctiflora (assembly GCA_032618575.1). Lineage (NCBI taxonomy): Eukaryota > Viridiplantae > Streptophyta > Magnoliopsida > Solanales > Solanaceae > Nicotiana > Nicotiana noctiflora. The sequence continues at coordinate 29,177 of JASVEL010001468.1, forward strand.
TCAAATCAGTATTTAATTTCATAATTCTCCAATGTCTAACTCTTAATTTTGTAATCTTTGAATGTTCAACCTCTAATTCAGGCTCAAATGAGGCCTATTTATAGATGATTTGGTTCAAATTTTGAGGGAGAAATTCAAAATTCTTATTCTTAATTTCCTCCTCTTAATTCTCTTCTTAGTTAGAGTTTGGTACCTTTATTTTAAGCTCGAAATGCCTTCCAGCCCTTGCAGGAAGGTTCTAGGTAATTCTATTTGATTCTATTAAGGGCATATTACTAGGCTGCCCTAACTTGCTAAGGATTATCATAGTTATACCTTTTTACTAGGCCTGTTTTAACCTTTATTTTATGGTTAATTACAGAAATACTAAGCATTAAAGTCTGTTTTGTCCCTATAGGCTCTATTAAATTCACAATTATATAATTTCTTATTCCCTTTGTACCCTTATTGTTATTTAATATTTTCCCGACCTGCTGATGGTCAGAGTGTCTTAGGTTTAATAATATTTAACTACTAGCCACTATCTTCTAAAACATTTAAGACTTGGCCAGTTTTTAACCCTAGTTCCATTTCAATTTTAGCCTCTTTTAATTATCTTAGACTAATTTAAAATGTAACCCTTTTATTATCACTAGCTAATCAGAATTAGATTGCAGAACTAACCTACTTTGCTATTTCAAAAATGGCCAGACTAATTACACAGTCCAAATTATTTCAATAGTAGCCTGACTAAGTCATTTTTAATAATAGCCAGATTACTAACTATACTTGTCTTTACAGCTATAACCAATACCACAAAGCACAATAGAATTTAACATAGTCTAACATATGAATCAATTACAAATAGAGCCAATTTATGTCGTTTTGCACACATAGTCTTAATCGTAAATCATTCTTCAATTAACCAGAACTCAGAGGGAAATTTGATAATTGTTGAATCCCAATTAACTAAATTGTAATTTCAGACTAGGCACAGTAAACAAATCACACATAAAGAAGCATATTCAAAACAAGATTCATATGTTGAACTTATAAAAAACCCTAAGAAGCTAAAATAGATCGGTTATGTGCAAAGAACATGATAGATGAGATTATCATATGCTAATGATAGAAATACTCAAAAGACTAACATGCAAAGATTATATACTGAAATCTAAGAAGACGAACAGTAAAAAGCATGCTAAAATCATATACAGAAGTCTTAGAAGACAAATAAGCAGAAAACATGCAAAAGATCAAATACAGAAAACTTAGAAGACAAAAGCAAAGAGGCAAAGAACTTAGCTTGCAAGATTTGTCTCCTGTTCTTTCTTTATTCTTTATTTTCTTTCTTTCTTTTTCTTTTCTTTTTTCTAGGCTTCAAGATTTTCAAAGTCTTGAAGTCAGATTTTCCAAATTTTCCTCAAATGGGTTTATTTCTTGGTTTATGGTGGTAGAGAGGTGTTCCAAGCGTTATTGGGATATATTTTGGGGTGGGTTGTGTTTGGGTGTTCGCCGGAGGTAGGGTTCCGGTGAACTTCTTTGCAAGATTCAAACAATTCCAGAGTTATTCGAAGAAAACCAACTATAGGGGGTGAAAGACCCCCTTATAGTGGTCCTGGGGTGTAAATTTGGAAGGCTAAGTCATAGATTGAAGGTCACCGGCAAAAGCTCTAGTGACCGAACTTTCAAGAACAAGGGGTTCTTCTAGTTTTCTAAGGTATTCAGGGAGGTCTTGGTTTGAGAGAGTGAAGGGAAAGGGGTTTGAGGTTGGTTGTGGTCGGAAACAGCCATGGACTCAGGCCGGTCTCCATTGGAGATGGTTGAAGAAGATGAAGAAGACGCGAGACAGGCGGCTAGGGTTTGAATGTGTATGTGTTTGGTCTCTGATGATTGGGAGACGAGGATTTTATACCTCTTTGAGCCTGGAAGATCTTGGCCTTTGGATCATTTATAATCAATGGCCAGGATTAAATCCTATTGAACGCTGTCGTTTCAATTAATGAGAGATTGCCTGGCCTCCGTTAGATCTCCAAACATGAATGGCCAGGATTTGTTCTCTATACTACATCGTTTAACTTTCTTAAGAGACTTATCAGCGTCTGTTTGATCAATTTCTTTGGATGGCCAGGAATAAATCCTTCAGCGACGTCGTTTCTTCGTTATTCACACCGCCTCATGTGGTATGTCAGATCAATATCTCAACGGTTAAGATTTAGTCACCCTTTACGTTGTCGTTTCGTTTAAGCATTTGGACTGGACGATTGTTTCCTTTGGGTTGTTTACACTTTGGGCCCGTATTTTGAATTGTGGCCCAATTTAATTGTATTTTATGTATTTCCTCTTGTATTTAATTATTTTCTTTGTATTTTCCATTTGTATTTTATTTTCTCTTTTTGTATTCATTTTCAATTGTTGTTTCTCTTTTGTTTTCCTATTTTTTCTAATTATTCTGGTGTTTTATGACATTTTTGCTATTTTCTTTAAATTGTTTTCCGGTATTTTTGTATTTTTGTTAATTTTCTCTGATTTTCCTTATTTTTTGTGACATTTTCTATTTAACTCTTTTGTAGTTTTTAATTTCAAATTATTTCAATCACAATCACACAATTATTTCAATTAAACACATAATTGCACATCAAAAATCATATTTTATTTTTATATTGGAATTTGTTTGCTTAGGGCAAAAATCACGTGCTCACAGCTGCCCCTCTTTGCTCGGGAACACGAAGAGTTTGAGTGCAAAGATAAGTGAGCAGCAATGAGAGATTTTTGTCCACTGGCATATTCCGAAAGAAGCATTTTGAAAACCTTTTGACCACACCCTGCCTTAGAGGTTGCCTACATATCCTGGGCTAAACAGGAATCAGTTCAGTGTAGTTCGGGCAGGTCTGGTAGTCTGAAACTACCAAGACTTGTTGCTGCTGCTACTGTTGCTATAATCACTGACTAACTCCTTATTACACCGGGATAAAATGAAAAATAAAGAAGCTATTCTAAGCTATGATCTTATGAATTAAAATAATTCCAATCAATTTCTTGTCTTCTTGTACTTCCTTGATTTTCCACATCTTATGTTGCTCTTTTATTTGCATCCTTCTTTTTGTTCATTTTTTTTATTTTCTTATTTATGACATAGTGCTTCCTTCCCTTTGGTGTGACTTCCAAATGTGTTTCTTGCTTCCAGGTTGATACTTGTTAAAAACAAAACAAAAACAAAGAAAACTTTTTCCTCTGTCCCAGTGTGGGCTTTCTATGTGTCATGGTGTTACTCATGTTAGATAAAAAAATAAAAAAAATATTGAAATGTATTCCCTTGTTATACAGGTGGGCGCCTGAACAAAAATTAAAAATGCTGAAATGTATTCCCTTGTTATACAGGTGGGCGCCTAAACAGAAATTAAAAATGCTGAAATGTAATTCATTGTTATACAGGTGGGCGCCTCAACAGAAATCTAAAATGCTGAAATGTATTCCCTTGTTATACAGGTGGGCGCCTGAACAGAAATTAAAAATGCTGAAATGTATTCCCTTGTTTATACAGGTGGGCGCCTGAACAGAAACCTAAAAATGCCAGAATGTATTCCCTTGTTATACAGGTGGGCGCCTGAACAGAAATTAAAAATGCTGAAATGTATTCCCTTGATATATAGGCGCCACAGAAATTAAAAATGCTGAAATGTTTCCCTTGTTATACAGGCGGGCGCCTGAACATTAAAAATGCTGAAATCTATTCCGTAGTTATACAGGTGGGCGCCTGAACAGAAATTAAAATGCAGAAATGTATTCCCTTGTTATCCAGGTGGGCGCATGATGCATGAAAATGAAAATGCGGAAAATATTCCCTTGTTATCCAGGTGGGCGCCTGATGCATGGAAATGAAAATGCAGAAAATATTCCCTTCTTATCCAGGTGGGCGCCTGATGCATGAAAATGAAAATGCAGAAAATATTCCCTTGTTATCCAGGTGGGCGCCTGATGCATAAAAATAAAAATGCAAAAAATATTCCCTTGTTATCCAGGTGGGCGCCTGATGCATGAAATGAAAATGAAGAAAATATTCCCTCAGTTTGATAACTAGGGTGTGAGTTTTGAAAAGATAATACCTCCCTTGTTGTGTGGGTAGGTTTCTTGTTGACTGAATAAGTCCTCCTCTGCGGATTCCTCCTTTTATTGTTGTATTTCTTTTTGTGTTTTTCTTCTTCCACATTGTTGGCATTCACTTTAAAGTGATTAGTGAGAATTTGAATCTTTTTGTTCCTGTCTAAATCTGTGAACAATCTTATTAGTTATAAAATGTTGGCAACTGGTATTTTTGTTGACTTTGCTTCCATTGCCTGCCTCTTCTTGCTTTATTCAGCTCTGCAGCCCTTTGCCATATTTTCTTCAACTTTTCCTTTGTAATCCTCCTTTGATTGCCTTTTTTTCTTTTCTTTTCATTTTTCTTTGGCTTTGATTGCCACCCTCTTCTTTATTTGCTTTTTCTTTTATTTTCTCTTCGACCCAGTGTTATTACGCCTCTTAACATAAGAAGCTGGTAGTTACCTTTCAATGAACAACTAGTTTTTTGATCAATGAAATGCAGAAAAATATGAATTTGAAAGGGTAAGGATATTTTGGAGTAGGGACAGAACTTATCTGGGTATGACGGCTGATTCCTCTGACCATGCCACGTATTTAATTTCCTACCTAGTCTGTCCAATCGAATTGTCGTTATCTTAACTCAATCTTTTCCTTCGACCCAAACCAATCTTGTTTTTTGCTGTTTTTCTTCTTTCAACAGAATATTCCTTACTTTCGCCTTATTGTGCCGGTTAAGGTTTTCACCAATAAGACTCTCTCATTTTATTCTCTCATCTCACAATCGCCTTACGGTGCCGGTTAAGGTTTTCACCAATAAGACTCTCTCATTTTTATTTCTCTCATCTCACAATCGCCTTATGGTGGTCGGTTAAGGTTTTCACCAAAAAGACTCTCTCATTTTTATTTTTATTTTGTTTATTATTCAAACCACCGGGTACTGTACATTCCATGTTTAACCTTATTCTCATTGTATTATAATTTTCTTGAAATTGATTAGAAGGTCTTTCTTTGGACTGTAATGTGGCTTTGGATGGGTTCAGAAAGAAAGGTATAAAGGCTCAAAATTTAACGAGTGTTCAAAAATATTTACAACTCTCGGAATCATAAACATAACTTCTGCCCCAGTTTCAATATTCGGGGAATCTTGGATTTTATTTTTATCATGACTGAACCTCATGAGTCTGCCAATGTACCCTTTCGGGATCAAGTCAGACGTAGTTCAGACTACGTTCATATTCATTGTTGAGTCTTAAGTTTTCCCGATATTCTTTTGTCTTTTGTATGCATTTTTCTTTTCATTTTTTTTGTCTTTTTTTTACTTTTTGTCTTTTTTTTTCTTTTTGTCTTTTTTTCATCATTTTTTCATTTTTCTTTTTCTTGCATCATTTTTCTTTTTGTTCATGATCGATTCCGAGAGAGGGATACGACAGAATAAACCAAAAAAGGCTCAATGGGGATGTCAATGGATAAAGTGTTTGGATAGAGAATAAAATCCATTCATCATTTCAATTACAAAATTATGACAAATACAATTGTAGAAATGAAAAAAGGAATCATACATAATATATCTTGACTGCATCTGAGTGATAGCAGTCTCTACATATTTTCCTTCAACATCTGTAAGATATAGACCTCCGTTGGACAATACCCGTGACACCATGAACGGTCCTTGCCAATTCGGTGCAAATTTTCCTTTAGCTTCAGCCCAATGCGGCAAAATACGTCTCAGCACCAACTGTCCCACTTCAAATTTACGTGGACGTACTTTCTTATTGTATGCTCTGGCCATCCTCCGTTGATATAATTGTCCATGACAAACTGCCGCTAACCTCTTTTCGTCAATCAAACTCAATTGTTCTAGTCGGGCTTTTACCCATTCAACATCATCGATTTCAGCCTCAGCTATGATCCGAAGAGAAGGTATCGCAATTTCTGCGGGTATGACTGCCTATGTTCCATATACTAATGAGTAAGGCGTTGCACCAATTGAATTACTTACAGTTGTACGATAACCCATGAGAGCGAATGGTAGTTTTTCATGCCATTGCCTTGACTCTTCCACTATTTTTTTTAGAATCTTCTTAATATTCGTATTCGCAGCCCCTACTACTCCATTCGCTTTAGGCCTGTAAGGTGTAGAGTTACGATGCAGGAATTTGAACATTTGACATGCTTCTTCCATGAGGCGACTATTCAGATTTGCACCATAGTCTGTGATAATCACCTTAGGAATTCGAAAGCAACAAATGATATTTGTATGCACAAAATCCACCACCGCCTTCTTTGTCACTGATTAAATGTCTTCGCCTCCACCCATTTGGTGAAATAATCAATTGCTACCAAGATAAATATGTGCCCATTAGATGCTGCAGGCTTTAGTAGTCCGATGACATCCATGCCCCAGGCAACGAATGGCCACGGTGCAGACATTGTATGCAACTCATAGGGTGGAGAGTGAATCAAAAATCCATGAATTTGACATTGATGGCATTTCCTCATATATCTAATACAATCACACTCCATGGTGAGCCAATAATATCCTGTTCTCAGTATTTTCTTAGAAAAAATGTATCTGCTCATATGAGGTCTGCAAGTTCCTGCATGTACCTCAGCCATAATTGTGTCAGCATGCTGTGCATTTATGCATCTCAATAGCCCCAAATCCGGTGTTCTTTTGTATACAACTCCTCCACTGAGGAAAAATCCATTTGCTAATCGCCTTATAGCCCTTTTCTGGTCTCTAGTCACTTGTTTTGGGTACCCACCTTTCCTCAAATATTATTTGATATAATGATACCACGGCTCACCATCAACCTCTTCTTCCACAGCAAAACAATAAGCATTTTGATCGCGCACTTGTATCTATAATGGATCTACATAAGCTTTATCTGGATGGTGCAACATGAAGGATAATGTGTCCAAAGCATCTGCTACTTCATTGTGCATTCTTGGGACGTGTTTGAACTCTATAGATTGAAATCTCTAGGACAGTTCATGCAGACATTGTCGACAAGGTATCAACTTTAAATCTCTTATCTCCCATTCTCCTTGAATCTGATGTATCAAGAGATTCGAGTCACCCATGACCAAAATCTCTTGAACACCCATATCTTTTGCCATCCTCAATCCCAATATGCATGCTTTATATTCGGCCATGTTATTAATGCAGAAAAATCAAAGCTGAGCGGTAACAGGATAAAGCTGATCCGTTTCTGAAATAAGCACTGCTCCAATTCCGACTCCCTTACTATTGAAAGCTCTATCGAAGTACATTCTCCTGCCTGGCTTATCGTCTTGCTCTACTTCTTCAACATTCATTGCCTCCCCGTCAGGAAAATATATTTTTAGCGGCTCATACTCATCATCAACTGGGTTTTCTGCTAAATGATCCGCAACTGCTTGCACATTCATTGCCGTACGTGTTACATAGATGATGTCAAACTCTGTGAGCAGAATTTTCCATTTAGCAAGTCTTCCTGTAGGCATAGGCTTTAGGAATATGTACTTCAATGGATCCAACCGTGTGACGACCCGGCCCGTCGTCACGGTAATTACCACCCCGTTATGTTGTAACTACATGATTTATGCTTTTATATCAGTGTTAGAGTCTATCGGGGAAGTTAGGAGTGAATTGGATTGGAAATGAGGCATATAGCCTTTTGAAGGAAACTTGAATAAGGAAAGTCAACCCGGAGTTGACTATTTGGTTAGAGGGCTCGGAATAGGATTCTGATGATTCGGTTAGTTCCGGGGGTGATTTGTGACTTAGGGGAGCGATCGGAGTTGAATTTGGAGGCCCGGTGTAGAAATAGGCTTGAATTGGCTAAGGTTGAATTTTGGCGAAATCCGATCGATAGGTGAGATTTTGATCCGGGAGTCGGAATGGAATTCCGACAGTTGCAGTAGCTTCGTAGGGCGATTTTGGATGTGCTTGCAAAATTTCAGGTCATTCGGAGGTCGTTTGGTCGGGTTTTTGATCGAATGTCGATTTCGGAAGTTTTGAAGAAACTTAGGCTTGAATCCGTGCGTAATTGGTGATTTTGATGTTTAGGATGGTGTTTTTATGATTGGAACAAGTTTGAATTGTGTTATGGAGTATGTTAGTGGTTTTCGTTGGGGTCCGGGGGCCTCGGGATGAATTCGGGGGTCCAAACGAACCATTTTTGGCCTAAGACAGCAGCTGAATTGCTGCTGTATCTGCAGAGGAAATTCCTTCATCGCGTTCGCGATGAAGGGCACGCGTCCGCGTAGGGTCAGGCTTGGGAAGCATCGCGATCGCGAAGGAGTTAACGCGTTCGCGTAGGTCTGAGCGGTTGGTCATCGCGAACGCGGCTGGAAGCCACGCGTTCGCGTAGAGTAAATTCGGAGGCTGCTAATTTTGTTCATCGCGAACGCGTGGGTAGTGTCGCGTTCGCGAAGGGTTAAATGACTGGGCAGATTCTTAAATTGCAGAACATTTCATTTACGGGTTTCACTCCTAGAAACCCCCATTGTTGAGCTCTAGAGTGAGAAAGTGACGGGAATTGCTGGGAGATCATCGGGATATTGTCGGAGGTAAGTTTTGTGGTTTAATTACGCGCTTTTATCATGAATTCCTTGGTTAAATCCCTGTAAATGGAAGATTAAAGGTGGGTTTGAGCCCTAGGCCTAAATTAAAGAAAAACACTGATTTGAGTGGGCAAATGAAGTCCGATTTTAGTAAATTTTATATGCCTAGACTCGTATCGAGATGAGGATTCCGAATATGTGATTTTTGTAATTTTTCGACAAGTGTACCAAAAGTCGGGTTTTGACAACTTGTGGGTTTTGATATAAATTGGGTTATTTCGAATGAAGTTCGTGAAATTAGCGTATATTGATGCATCCTCTATGATTTTGAGCAGATTTGGCATCCGAGGAGATTGATTTGCGAGGCAAGCGCAAGGCGGATTGAAGCTTCTACCGGTTCGAGGTGAGTGGTGGTAGTAAACAATGTACTGAGGGTTTGAAACCCCGTACTAGCACTTCACAATGCTATGTTGAGATAAGACACACGTCTTGAGACGAGTGTGGTGACATTGTGATTGGGGACTTGGACTTGGTCCTTCCCGCTAATAGAATACTGTGTTGTATGACTGCTAATGAGATTATAACTGTACAATTGGGCTGGTAGCCATGTTTGGGGCCTTGTGCCGATCTGCAGAGCATTAGGGAACCTATAGAGCTAGGTGACCCTTATATCATGTTGGAAACATACACTCAGCCGTAATTACAACTGTATAGCATATTACGAGCCAGTACTAGATGTGTACTTTGAGAGATACTACCTAGGGTGGAATTCCCTATTCTAGCTGAGTGGACCTGAGAAGGCCAAGTCTATATTGACTAAGACACGGTCAAGGACCCACTGTGACATATTGTATTGGGCCTGAGAGGCCAAGTATATACTGGCTGGGATAGGGTCGAGGACCCATTATGAGGTATTATATATATATATATACCTATATTGGATCGGGCCGCACGCCGCAGCAGTATATATATTGGATCGGACTGCACGCCGCAGTAATATACATGTAATATACATGTGGGACGAACTGCACGCCGCAGTATTATTGCGCTTGGGCTGTAGGAGCCCCTTCGGAGTCTGAGTCTGCACACATTCTCAGTGAGCACTGGTGTATATTATGGGATCGGGCTGCACGCCGCAGCAGTATAGAGATATATACATATATATATTGGATCGGACTGCACGCCGCAGTAATACATGTGTGGATCGGGCTGCACGCTGCGATATTATAGTGCTTGGGCCTAGGGAGCCCCTCCGAAGTCTGTATACACCCCCAGTGAGCGCCGTCGACGTTAAATGGAGCGGGCTGCGCGCCGCAACGGTATATGTATTGGAGCGGGCTGCACGCCGCAACATTATACTTAATCATATCCTACTATCTACTTAAACACTTATACATTCTAGACATAAGTATGTGTCTTTATATGTTGAGATGGCCGTACACCGTAGGGGTACGAGTGAGGGTTGGTTCAGTGTAGAATCTTGTAGAGATAAACGTAGATTGGAGGTTAGAGTACTACTATAGTGATGACGTACCTGTGAGGGTTGCCTTAGAACTGCTAAGTGATAGCACAGGAGTTATTACCTTCAGTTATTATTTATTATTGTTACTCACTGAGTTGAAATATACTCACCCCACTCCCCTGCACTTTCTGTGCAGATCCACAGGTGCCCGAGAGCAGTTGAGACATTGTAGCTGCCTGATCCTTGTCTACTTTTGCGGAGATTACGAGGTAGCTGCCAGCGTCCGCAGAGCTTGTTTTCTACTTCTTTATCATCTTGTTGATTTCCTAATTGCCTAGTCTTGGTTGTAGTAGGATGCTATTCTGTAGAGGCTCAGTCTCGTGACACCACGATATGGTTGGGACCGTATTTTGTATGTTTTACATTTCGTTCATCACCTGATATGATCATTTACTGTTTAAGTTTAATTTGATTAGTAACTGGCTGGTTTAAGGGATAATATGGTCGGGCTTGCCTAGCATTGTGTTGGGCGCCATCACGACCACGGTTTGGGTCGTGACAAACCGTGATATCAAATATGTGGTATAAGCTGACATGTAATGTTTCAGTTTTTGAGCAACCCACGTTAGAGCACAACACGTTCTCTCCAATTGAGTTTATTTTACCTCATAAGATGTGAACTTTTTACTAAGGTAAAATATTGCTTGCTCTTTCTTTCCCGTCTCGTCATTCTGGCGTAGTACGCAGCCAAAAGAATTATCTAGCACAGTCAAATACAAGATCAGAGGTCTTCCCGGTTCTGGAGGAACTAATACTGGAGGATTGGCCAAATATTCCTTAATCTTGTCAAAGGCTTCTTCGCATTCATCAGTCCAATTTACCGCAGCATCTTTCTTTAACAATTTGAAAATGGGCTCACAAGTTGACGTCAACTGAGCAATAAATCTGCTGATATAATTCAACCTGCCCAGTAAACTCATCACTTTTTTCTTATTCTTCTGTGGAGGCAAATTCTGGATTGCTTTTATCTTTGACGGATCCAATTTAATACTACACCTGCTTACTATAAACCCTAGTAACTTTCTTGACGGTACCCTGAAAGCACACTTTGCTTGATAGAGCTTGAGATTATATCTTCGGAGCCTCTGGAAAAACTTTCTCAAATCTTTGACATGGTCACATTGCTTTTTGGACTTAATGATGACATCGTCCACATATACTTCGATATCTCGGTGTATCATGTCATGAAACATAGTGGTCATTGCCATCATATATGTAGCCTTGGCATTCTTCAACCCAAACGGCATCACCCTGTAACAATATGTTCCCCAAGGCGTAATAAAGGCTGTCTTTTCTGCATCTTCTTCGTCCATCAGGATCTGGTGATAACCCGCATAACAATCCAAAAAAGAACCAATTTCATGCTTGACACAATTGTCAATCAATATATGGATATTTGGCAATGGAAAATCATCCTTTGGACTAGCTTTATTAAGGTTCCGATAATCAACACACACCCTAGTTTTTCCATCTTTCTTCGGAACTGGCACAACATTAGCTAACCAGGTGGGATATTTGGTGACCCGTATGACCTTTGCCTCAAATTGCTTATTAACTTCTTCTTTTATTTTCACAATGATGTCCGTTTTAAACTTCCTTAGCTTCTGTTTTATTGTCCGTCATTTCGGATAAATGGGCAATTTATGTACCACCAGATCAGTACTGATTCAGGGCATGTCATCATAGAACCAAGGAAATATGTCCTTATACTCATGTAACAACTTGATTAAATCTTCTCTGAGGGAAGCTTCTAAATGCACACTGATCTTTGTTTCTCGGACATTCTTCTCATTTTCCAGGTTAATGGATTCTGTCTCATTTAAGTTCGGTTTGGGTTTTTCCTCATAATGATTCAAATCTTTACTAATTTCATCCAGTATTTCCTCATCCTCATATTCCACTTCATGTTCACTTTCAATTTCCTATATAACTATTCAATTATCAAGACTGGACCGGGAATCCTTCATGCATGACATATCATTGGAATCAGAAACTATTGAACTGTACAAAAGAAGAAAAAATAAAATAAGGCAAAAATAGAGGAAGAAAAGAAATTGCACTTCATTGATTTTTCAAAAAGGTAACAAGCATTGGATACATTTGTTTTTTATGGGACGTGGGATTACAAAACAAGACAACTTTTGGGGAAATGAAACATTTAAAGCTAACTACCACAACTCCTTCCTGATCGGAAAAAGAGTAGCTTCCCAATTATTAAGCGCAATGCAGGGTCACACGAACTGAACATCCATTTTACTTGTTCCTCCACCCATCTCCAACATATTCATATCTTCAAATAGCCTCTCAAACCTTGATAGGAGTTCCGCATCTGGTTTTGTTTCAGCGCGACTTGGCAAAAAAATCGCCAGATGTCTCTGTGTACCGGGCCTGGTAAAGTAATTGGATAGTTTTGGAATAGGCTTTGGGAGGGACCAACTTTTCTTCTTCATTTTCTTGGCTCTTTGGATATCGGCAACGGTTGGCTCGAAACCCAAACCAAAAGTGTCATTATTGCTCGGAAGGTGGATTGGCTGTGTTATACCTTGTAAAGTTACTCGTAAGCCTTTCCCGAGTGAAAACCCATTTCTTATCATTTCCTTGGCGACCATTACTGCTGTAGGAGCCACTGTAGGAATCGGCATGTTTTCCCCCTCGGATATTTTATTCACCACCATAGTGTCCATGACTTGATATACCCACGGGCCTTTATCTCCTTTGGCTTCTTCGAATGGTGTGATAGCATTGCAGACATCATCTTCTCGATTCACTACGATCTCCTATTGTTCCCACTCAAATTTTACCATCTGATGCAAAGAGGATGGTACAGCTTTCGCCGCATGGATCCACCTACGTCCCAATAAAAGATTGTAAGATACAGCAAAATCTAGCACTTGGAACTCCATAGTGAAGTCCACCGGTCCTATAGTAATCTCCAATATAATATCCCCTACAGTATTCTTGCCACCTCCATCAAAACCCCGTACACATACATTGTTCAGATGAATTCTATCAGGATTTGCCTTCAACTTTCCCAAGGTTAAGAGTGGAAAAATATTGGCATTTGACCTGTTGTCTACCATAACATGGGTTACTACAGATTCTTCACACTTGACTGTGAGGTATAGTGCTTTGTTATGCTCCGTTCCTTCAAGCGGCAACTCATTATCTGAAAATGTTATTTTATTTGTCTCAAAGATCTTGTTCGTGATTTTCTCTAGATGGCATACTAAAATCTTCTCAGGCACATGGGCTTCATTCAAAATTTTCATCAACGCCTTTCTATGCTCATTAGAATGAATCAACAATGATAACAATGAAATCTGTGGGGGCATTTTTCTCAATTGCTCCACTATTGAATAGTCCTGAGCCTTCATCTTCTTCAAGAACTCTTCCGCTTCCTCTTCAGTAACTGCCTTCTTCACATGAACCGGGTTCTCCTTTATCACTTTTGTCTTCCTCATTTCTTCTGGGGCAAAGCATCGCCCGGAGCGAGTTAAACCATGTATTTCCTTGATTTCTCCTTTAACTTCCTTCCCCTTATACATCACTGTAACATTATCATAGTTCCACGGTATGGCCCTGGTGTTCACGACTGGCATCTGCAGCATTGGTTTGATAACCACAGGCTCCACACAAGCTCCCTTCACAGTTAACAAAGGCTTTTCTCCTGGCACTACTACTTTCACGGGCTCAACCACTGATGGCTTCTTAATTGGTAACTCAGCTGACACTTTCTCCTTTTCAACTTCCCCTTCCACCTTGTTGTTAGCTTTAATCATCATCACTGATTGAGAAGGTTTCCTACTACTCTCTCCCTGCTCCAACTCTATCATATGTGTCTCATGATGTGCTGGCAATAGGTTCTGTGTGATATTGGGAGTCTAAGGAGCTTGCACTTCAATCCTCCTGGTATAAAGAAGAACCTGTATGGCGGACTTTAAATGGAAACACTTTTCTGTATCATTTCCCAGTGCCCCAGAACAATACTCACATCGGACTGATTGGTCTAGATTTCTGGGAATTTTTGGTTCAATAGGGCTCAACATCCCTATCTCTCTCAAGCGGTGCAAAAAACTTGTATATGAATCCCCTAACGGAGTAAATGTTTTCTTTCTTTGGCTTCTATCTCCTCTTACTTCTGGATCTGGATGGAAATTGGGTTGATTGGGATTTCTATATGTTTTGGAAGGCGGGTAGGTATTTTGTGCTTGGTAGACATTTTGTGGAGCTGGGGTACGCCATGCATGTGGAGGCGGTGAGTAAGGTTGATCATGTGGGACGGAAAAATGTGGATTGGATGGAGGATAATATGGTGGAGGTGGGTTATATGGTGCTGGTGGATATGGTTGGTATGGGCAAGGTGGATGATGATATGTATTGGGGCCCCGGGACCATGATCTACCTTCAATGACCGCAACTTCCTCCTTCTTCTTCTTGCCAATCGATCCTTCAGTTCCAGTATGTATTACTTGTTTTGTGGCCTTGATAGCCGAATAACTCATGATCTTATTTGTCTTTAGCCCTTCTTCTACAAAGCTTCCCATCTTTACCACCTCGTTAAAGGTTTTTCCAATTGCCGATACTAAGTGGCCATAGTAAGTGGGCTCCAAAGCCTGTAAAAGAAATCCACCATTTCCGCTTATTCCATGGGAGGGTCTACTCGTGCAGCCTGCTCCCTCCACCTGAATCCATATTCCCAGAAACTTTCCCCGGGTTTCTTCTCCATTTTAGTAAATGATAGCCTGTCAGGGATAATCTCTAGATTGTATTGGAAATAGTTGGTAAACGATTGAGCTATGTCATCCCAGATGAACCACCTGGTATGATCCTGTCGAGTATACCATTCCAACGCTGAACAACTTAAGCTCTGCCTAAAATAAGCCATAAGTAACTCGCCCCTTCCTCTTGCTCCGTGCATTTTACTACAATAACCCCTCAGATGGGCTACTGGATCCCCGTGACCGTCATACATTTTGAACTTGGGTAACTTAAACCCGGCGGGGAGCTGTACCTCCGAAAAAAAAGCATAAGTCTTTATACACAACACTCACTTGGCCTCCTAGCCATTATATGTTACGAAATGACTATTCAAGACTTTTCATCTTACGGGTCATCTCTTCTTGTTCCAAATTTCTTACAGGCTTTTCCTCTTCTGTCATGTGTATGAGCGATGTGTAGGAGTCATGTTGCCTGAATGTTGGTTCTGGTGAATAATAATGAGTGTCCTAAACATGGAACACAGGTTCGCTGGAAGATTTCTATAGAGCAGCGGGTGGCGGCGCCACGTATACTGGAGCGACCTAAGGTGGTGGTGGTGGAACTTGTTTAGAGAAAGGTGGAGGTGCTTGTGAAGTTGTAGCATAGTAATGTTGGTAATTTGGGTATGTGGAGGATGAATTCATAGTGGGTGGTTCGGGATTTGGGTTTGTATGAGGGGTGTATGCTGGGTTGGCTAGATAGGAAGGCAAAGGTTGACCCCTAGACCAGGCCTGGTACATCTCTAACATCTGCTGTTTTAATTTGTACATCTCTTCTTTCATACTAGCCACGTCCACAACTTCTTCCTCCTATACCGGATCCATAATGTCCACAACTTCTTCCTCCTATACCGGATCCATAATAGTGGGCTCGATTTCTTGAGTCACTACTTTGGTCATGGCTTTTGAACGTGTATTGTAGCTGTGATGTGTCAGAATGCAAGTTGCCAACTGAAAATCTAGTACTCATCAACAACAAAACTCGTTAATAGTTAACTCATAAGGGGTAAAATATCACAATTAAGAATCATAACTTTTGCCTTAATCATTATGCATCATCCCGACATGATTCCTCTTTGAACCACCAACTTTCTTTTTCATCTCTGTTTTTCTTCCTTTCATTGCCTCTCTGTTTATTTCTTTTTTCTTATTTTCTTCTTTTCCATTTCTCTCTTTTTTTCATATTGTTTTTTGTTTTTTCATTCCTACATGTTTGCCTATCGCCCAAATAGTTTGTATAAAAAGAAAGAAAATAACATCAACTTCTTTTGAAATTTTTCATTGATACTCAAACATCGGTTAAAGATGATGTTGTACTACAAATGCAAAAGAAAAATACAAATATAAAATGCATGCCCTATGAATACATTAAAACACCTAGTGCCCGCGAGACATTGTTCGGTCTTGCCGCGGGCCTATTGTCACGCCCCAAATCGGGGAACATGACCGGCGCCTGACCGGGTTGCCCCAGTCAAGTGGACCTGGGTGCCTTTCATTCCCACGCGTTACCCCTGTATTGATTCTTTCTCATTAACCATATATCTTACTAACCATGAATGATTTCACATTAAACAAATAAAACCATACGAGTGATTCATTAACAAGTTTGCAGTTTTTACAATGCCCGACATAACATAATATATACATAAGACTGCAATCCCACAGTTTACATGTCTATAGAGCCTCTAGGATACAAAAGGGAATACAATACTTGCCGGTAACAAGGCTCCGGCTATACCTTGCAAAAACCAAAATGAAATCTAAACAAAAGTGGCATGAACCACACAGGGCCCCGAGGAAGAAAGGGGCTCACCAAAACGGGCAGTGGAAGGTGAAGGATACTACTGCCGATGAGCTGAAGTCCTGCTACTGATTCACCTACAATCATAATACGAATGTAGCGTCCCCGGCAAAAGGGACGTCAGTACACTTGGATTGTACTGGTATGTATGGACAAACTTTGTCCCAAGTAAACTCAAGCCATTAAATTACATCAAAACTAATCAAGCCAGCCAACCATGTTTTCCACCTTTTACTCATTTCAGATCAGCCTCAACACAAGCACGTTTAAGGTCAACAAATAGAACAACAACCAATCATCCACATAAATTGCAAGTAGTCAAACATAGGGGCAATCAGTGCCCCCCCCCCCCAGGTTGCAAACTCTCCTGCTGTCTCCTTTCACAATTTCATATCATTGATTTTTATATCAATTTTCAATAGCTGTTTCGATCGCTTTCCATCCTTATTACCTCGTCCACCCTTATTACCTCGACCACCCTTATCACCCCAACCCACACCTTATTACCTCATGTTGCGGAGCGCAACCCGATCCCACCTTACAGTTTAAAACACAACAAGTACAAACAGCAGATAAGGCACTTCACACAATTTCAACAAGTTCAAATAAGCAACTTACAAGTTGGTTCATGTTCACAATTTCTTCTCAAACCAATATTACAAGCAAATTACAATGTTACCAAAATCAAGAGTATTCATACCGTATTGTTCAATGACTTACCAATCCTCAAGTGTTTCGTTTCTTTTCCACAAAGTACCATATATTCCATCATAGCCATTATTCACAGTTCTTTTTCCAAATTCAACTCTCATTTATCTTTCGGCTCAAATCTCATATTACATCACTCATAGTTCAACAACAACTTTGAATATCCAACACAACATACAAGAATTTCACACAATTTGGCAATTTAACTTGAACCAAACAAATTTCACGCATATAGGCAATTTCACAAGAATCAAAATTAGCCATACATACCTGGTACCGAGTTTTCTTCCGTTAACTTCCTACTTTATGCTTACCCAAGATATCCTACTCTTGCCAACCTTGTTCTTGAAGACTCTTACTTCTACTCACTTCTTTTACTAGAAATCAAGTTCAATAATCATGCATGAGTGTAAAAATTCTATTTTCAAAAGCTATTATATGCAAACCTCTCTTTACCCAATTTAAAACTGAAAATTAGGGAAAAATAGTTAGGGTTTTTACCTTGTAAAGATTGGGGAAGTTGAATCTTGGCCCTAGAATCCTTTGGACTAACTGGTTGGAACAATCTTTGATGATGAAGAACTTCTCTTTCTAAAACCCCTCTCTCTCTCTCTAATTTTGGTAAGATGATATGATAAAATGAAGGGGAAAGGTGATATATTAAAGAAGAGGTCGGGTCAAAATTTTACAAAAATCTGGGCAGGGTCAATTCTGCGGTCGCATCTCCGATCGCAGAACCCACATGCGGTTCGCATAGTGACCGTGGAATTGCCCCAAAATTTACACAAATTCTGTTAAGGAATGCGACCAAAATGGGGTCCGCATTCTTGATCTGCGGTCGCAAACTGCACCGCAGATTCATTATGCGATCGCATATCGACCGCATTTTCAACATGATTTTGGGAAACCTTCGGGTAAGCTATGCGGCAAGAATGCGGTCCGCATAGCAGATCTGCGGTCGCATTCTTGATCGCAAAATTGACACTTTTTTGGAAAAATTGATTCTCTACATTTATGAAACTTAAATCACTACACATTTCTAACACATTATTCGGACCATGACACTATAGCTACTAGGTTTTATGCACACAAATTTTACGGGGCCTTACACCTATATGCTAATGCACTATGGAGTTTGTCCAGGTCGGTCATTAATTGCTTTACAAAGAACTTTACTTTTGATGTGAATGTTGATTGGGACATATCTTCACACAACTGGCATTTCCTTGTGATGTACTGAGCAATGTTGACGATTCTTTCCCTGATGACCCCTTTTTGTTGAAGCAAACTACCAATCTATTTGGCACGAGCGTCTAAGGTGTGATGGTTCTCCTTTTGTAGTTGTTGTAGCTCCAATTCTAATCGAGCTATAGCCATGTAGCAATGTTCTCTCTCTACTTCAAACTCTTTGATTTGTCTGCTACTTTTGACTTCGGCTGTAATTTGTCTTTCTCAATCGGGCTACCTCAATATTATGTTCATCTTGTAATCGCTGAACCTGAGCAAACCCCACAATCCTCCCATAGTTCATGTCTGAGTGCAAAGTTGCTGTGGCGGCCTCATTCACTACCAGCGGGCTAAGGCCCTGAACAAACCGTCGAACCCGGGCATCCATGGTCGACACTAAATGAAGAGCGTACTTGGACAACCTTACGAACTCCATGTGATACTGCCAAACACTCAGACTGCCCTGTTTGAGGACCTCGAACTCCGTGGAACGGGCTGCCATCACCTCGGCAGGCAAGAAGTGGTCCATAAATGCATCTACGAACTCATCCCATCTAGCCGGAGGGCTCAGCTCCTCACGGGAATCCTCCCACATCTCCAACCATGAACGTGCCGCTCCCTTCAGCCTGTAAGAGGCCAACTCTACCCCTTCTATATCTGTAGCCTTCATCACTCTGAGGGTCTTGTATATATCATCAAGGAAATCTTGTGGGTCAGCCTCGTGATCGGTACCTGATAATTCTGTAGGGGCCAATCGCAAGAACTGATGGACTCTGGAGCCGGAGGAATCTCCCTGTCCGCTGGAGGATGCAGGGGCATCATGGGATCTCCGGGCCTGGGCGGCCACTAACTGTGTTAACATATGAATGGCTCCCCTAAGATCCTCATTAGAGATAACAAAACCAGAAAGTGGAACTGTATCAGAGTCAGGAACACAGGCAGGAGGGATTGTGGCATCCTCTGCCGCAGCTGGAATAAGGACACTTGGGTTTTGAATAGACGGGCCAAGCAAATTCAGGACCGGTGGGTCATTCTCGCCCACGGCATCGGGTACATGATTAGCAGCCGCACTTGGGCCGGCATTGGCCCCAAGGCCGAGTCTAGCCTTCTTCTTAGGCGCCATATTCTAAAAATTTGGGAACAAGGCGCGAATTAGACACATATATTTCCACATTGCACTTTACCGCACGATATAGATTAACAAAGAAGTAGGTAAATTCCTAAATGCCCGTGTAGCCCCCAACTTATCCGATGTGGTCGACAACACACCGATAAGAAGGGCACTACTAGACACGGCTCCGAGACATCCTAGGACACTTTAAAACCTTAGGCTCTGATACCAAGTTTGTCATGCCCCAAATCGGAGGAACATGACCGGCGCCTGACCGGGTTGCCCCAGTCAAGCGGACCTGGGTGCCTTTCATTTCCACGCGTTACCCCTGTGTTGATTGTTTCTCATTAACCAAATATCTTACTAACCATGAATGATTTCACATTAAACAAATAAAACCATACGAGTGATTCATTAACAAGTTTGCGGTTTTTACAACGCCCGACATAACATAATGTATACATAATACTGGAGTCCCACAGTTTACATGTCTACAGAGCCTCTAGGATACAAAAAGGGGAATACAATACTTGCCGATAACAAGGCTCCGGCTATACCTTGCAAAAAACAAAATGAAATCTAAACAAAAGTGGCATGAACCACACAGGGCCCCGAGGAAGAAAGGGGCTCACCAAAACTGGCAGTGGAATGAGAAGGACACTACAGCCGATGAGCTGAAGTGCCTGCTACTGATTCACCTACAATCATAATACGAATGTAGCGTCCCCGGCAAAAGGGACGTCAGTACACTTGAATTGTACTGGTATGTATGGACAAACTTTGTCCCAAGTAAACTCAAGCCATTAAATTACATCAAAACCAATCAAGCCAGCCAACCATGTTTTCCACCTTTTACTCATTTCAGATAAGCCTCAACACAAACACGTTCAAGGTCAACAAATAGAACAACAACCAATCAACCACATAAATTGCAAGTAGTCAAACATAGGGGCAATCAGTGCCCCCCCCCCCCAGGTTGCAAACTCTCCTGCTGTCTCCTTTCACAATTTCATATCATTGATTTTTATATCAATTTTCAATAGCGATTTCGATCGCTTTCCATCCTTATTACCTCGTCCACCCTTATTACCTCGACCACCCTTATCACCCCAACCCACACCTTATTACCTCATGTTGCGGCCCGCAACCCGATCCTACCTTACAGTTTAAAACACAACAAGTACAAATAGCAGATAAGGCACTTCACACAATTTCAACAAGTTCAAATAAGCAACTTACAAGTTGGTTCATGTTCACAATTTCTTCTCAAACCAACATTACAAGCAAGTTACAATGTTTCCAAAATCAAGAGTATTCATACCGTATTGTTCAATGACTTACCAATCCTCAAGTGTTTCGTTTCTTTTCCACAAAGTACCATATATGCCATCATAGCCATTATTCACAGTTCTTTTACCAAATTCAACTCTCATTTATCTTTCGGCTCAAATCTCACATTACATCACTCATAGTTCAACAACAACTTTGAATATCCAACACAACATACGACAATTTCACACAATTTGGCAATTTAACTCGAACCAAACAAATTTCACGCATATAGGAGATTTCACAAGAATCAAAATTAGCCATACATACCTGGTACCGAGTTTTCTTCCTTTAACTTCCTACTTTATGCTTACCCAAGATATCCTACTCTTGCCAACCTTGTTCTTGAAGACTCTTACTTTTACTCACTTCTTTTTACTAGAAATCAAGTTCAATAATCATGCATGAGTGTAAAAATTCTATTTTCAAAAGCTATTATATGCAAACCTCTCTTTACCCAATTTAAAACTGAAAATTAGGGATAAATAGTTAGGGTTTTTACCTTGTAAAGATTGGGGAAGTTGAATCTTGGCCCTAGAATCCTTTGGACTAAATGGTTGGAACAATCTTTGAAGATGAAGAACTTCTCTTTCTAAAACCCCTCTCTCTCTCTCTAATTTTGGTAAGATGATATGATAAAATGAAGGGGAAAGGTGTTATATTAAAGAAGAGGTCGGGTCAAAATTTTACAAAAATCTGGGCCGGGTCAATTCTGCGGTCGCATCTGCGATCGCAGAACCCACATGCGGTCCGCATAGTGACCGCGAAATTGCCCCAAAATTTACACAAGTTCTGTTAAGGAATGCGACCAAAATGCGGTCCGCATTCTTGATCTGCGGTCGCAAAGTGCAATGAAGATTCATTATGCGATCGCATATCGACCGCATTTTCAACATGATTTTGGGAAACCTTCTGGTAAGCTCTGCGGCAAGAATGCGGTCCGCATAGCAGATCTGCGGTCGCATTCTTGACCGCAAAATTGACACTTTTCTGTAAAAATTGATTCTCTACATTTTTTAAACTTAAATCACTACCAAGGGTCCGAATTCTACGCATTCCTAACACATTATTCGGACCATGACACTATACTACTAGGTTTTATGCACAAAAATTTTACGGGGCTTTACATCCTCCCCCCCTTAAGATCATTCGTCCTCGAATGAGGATTTTGAAAATGAGTTGGTTTTGAAAGACATGATATGCAAACTATCAAAATTTTAACTAACTCTTGTATTTTAGAAAAATTTTGCCAGAGTTTCCTTTGTATTATGGACATATCCACCTGTCAGAGGGCCCCCGAAACACATTATCAAATAACAATACACAAATACAACACTTCCCACAACTGGTATACACTTTCTTACCTCAACGAATGCACGTATTCTATCACATTGTTACAATTACACATAAACTAGTCACTTAAATGAGTTCTTACCTTATTTAATTATCTTAATACACCATGTACACCAAAACAAACCATTACCAATCTACACTTACTATTAGTTGCTTACTTAACACATAATCCTTTATAAGGCCTTCATTTATCAAGAAAGGTTCAAGTGACCCAAGGTAACAACACATTTATCTCATTAGAAAATGAAGGAGACATTACTAATACTAAGAGGGAAACAACTTGGACAAGATGACAGTTACTATGAGTAGAAGGGTCACCTAATTTCTTCTAGGCTTGATCAAACAAATGGGGGTACTTTTCCTTCATCTCTTTTTCTGCTTCCCATGTGGCCTCCTCAACTTGTTGACTTCGCCACAATACTTTAACAGAGGCAACTTCCTTATTTCTCAACTTACGGACTTGCCTATCAAGAATGGCAACTGGAACTTCTTCATATGACAAATCTTCATTAACCTCTATAGCCTCGACTGGCATGATGGTGGATGGATCTCCAATCACTTTCTTCAACATGGACACATGGAATACCGGGTGCACTGATGACATCTCAGGAGGCAACTCTAGCCTATAAGCAACTTGACCAATCCTTTGAACGATCCGATATGGCCCGACATACCTAGGACTCAATTTCCCTTTCTTTCCGAATCGCATGACTCCCTTCATAAGAGATACCCTCAAGAATACCCAATCATCGACTTGAAAATCCAAATCCCTTCGGCAAACGTCTGCATAAGATTTTTGACGACTCTGTGTGGTTTTCATTCTCTCCTAA
Source organism: Nicotiana noctiflora (assembly GCA_032618575.1). Lineage (NCBI taxonomy): Eukaryota > Viridiplantae > Streptophyta > Magnoliopsida > Solanales > Solanaceae > Nicotiana > Nicotiana noctiflora. The sequence goes on from JASVEL010001468.1 coordinate 52,425, forward strand.
ATAACCTTGAACTTTTCCATAGCTTCGTACACCATATCTGGCCCTAGCAATTCTGCTTCACCTACCTCAAACCACCCGATTGGCGACCTACATCTTCTCCCGTACAATGCCTCAAACGGGTCCATCTGAATGCTAGCATGATAGCTGTTATTGTAACCAAATTCTATCAGTTGCAAGTGTTCATCCGAATTACCTTTAAAATCCAAGACACATGCCCGCAATATATCTTCAAGCGTCTGAATGGTCCGCTCGGCCTGACCGTCGGTCTGTGGATGGAAAGCTGTGCTGAGATTCACCCTGAGTTCCCAAACCTTGCTGAAACTTCTTCCAAAAGTTAGCTGTGAACTGAGCCCCGCGATCCGAGATAATAGAAAGTGGAGTGCCATGAAGCCTTACAATCTCCTTGATGTACAACCTTGCATATTGCTCCGCAGTATCAGTGGACTTGACTGGCAGGAAGTGAGCTGATTTGGTGAGTCGATCCACTATCACCCATATTGAGTCAAACTTACGCTGAGTGCGAGGTAACCCCACCACGAAATCCATATTGATCATCTCCCATTTCCACCTTGGTATTTTTATAAGCTGAGTTAATCCACCGGGCCGTTGATGCTCGACCTTCACTTGCTGGCAGTTCGGGCATCTAGCTACAAAGCTTGCCACGTCCCTTTTCATACCGTTCCACCAATAAATCTTCTTAAGATCATGATACATTTTCGTGGAACCTGGGTGTACCGAATACCTGGAAATATGAGCCTCTGCCATTACCCTCTCTCGAAGCTCGTTCACGTCCGGAACACATAGTCTACCTTGGCACCGCAATACACCATCCTCGCTGCTGAGTACAAATGCTAAGGTCTTGTTATTCATAACTGCTTCTTTTACCCGAACCAATGCTCGATCCATGAACTGTTTTTCCTTGATTTCCGCAACCAGTGATGATTCTGCTCCATTATGCACCAAAATATCCCCCTCGTCTGACGCCGAGATACGAACCCCCAAACTGGCTAATTGGTAAACCTCCCGAGCTAGGGGTCTCTGATCCACACCCAAATGAGCCAAACTACCGATAGATTTTTGTCTAAGAGCGTCGGCTACCACATTTGCCTTCCCTGGATGGTACAATATGTTCAAATCATAGTCCTTGAGCAATTCTAACCACCGTCGTTGTCTCAGATTCAGCTCTTTCTGCTTGAACAAATATTGGAGGCTCTTGTGGTCTGAAAACACATCTACATGAACCCTATAAAGATAGTGTCGCCATATTTTCAAGGCAAACACAACAGCTGCAAGCTCTAAATCATGCGTCGGATAATTCTTCTCATGGTTCTTGAGTTGCCTGGAAGCATAAGCTATGACTTTTCCGCGCTGCATCAATACACATCCCAAACCGACTCTAGAGGCATCACAATAAACCACAAATCCCTCTGTGCCTTCTGGCAAGGCCAATACCGGTGCCGAGGTCAATCTTGACTTCAATTCTTGGAAACTTTTCTCACATGCATCAGACCACTCGAACTTAACTGCCTTCTACGTCTATTTAGTCAATGGGGAAGCGAGGGTTGAGAATCCCTCTACAAACCTCCAATAGTACCCTGCCAAACCCAAGAAGCTACGAATCTCTATCGGGGTTGTGGGTTTAGGCCAATCTTTCACTGCCGCAATCTTCTGAGGATCCACCTAAATTCCCTCACTTGAAATAACATGCCCTAGAAAGGCTACGGACTCCAACCAAAACTCATATTTTGAGAACTTGGCATACAATTAATGCTGAAGAAGGGTCTGCAATGCTGCTATGAGGTGAACAGCATGATCTTCCCTGCTCCGAGAGTGGATGAGGATACCGTCAATGAATACAATCACAAAGGAATCTAGGAATGGCTTGAATACCCGATTCATAAGGTCCATGAAAGCTGCTGGGGCATTGGTTAGCCCAAAAGACATGACCAAAAACTCGAAGTGAATCAATCTTTGAGAAGAACTTCGCTCACTGCAATTGGTCAAACAGATCATCCACTCGAGGCAAAGGATATTTATTCTTGATGGTGACCTTGTTGAGCTGCCGATAATCAATACACATTCGAAGTGACCCATCCTTATTTTTGACAAAAAGAACCGAAGCACCCCACGACGACACACTCGGTCGTATGAACCCTTTCTCTAATAAATCCCTCAGCTGCTCCTTTAACTCCCTTAACTCTGCCGCCGCTATCATATATGGTGGAATGGATATTGGCTGAGTATCTGGCAATACATCAATCCCAAAATCAATCTCCCTATCCGGCGCAATGCCTGGAAGATCATCCGGAAACATTTCAGGAAATTCATTCACAATTGGCACGGACTCGAGTGTAGGCACCTCTGAGGTGGTGTCTGTTACCCGAACCAAGTGATAGATACACCCCTTCTTAATCATCTTCGAAGCCTTAAGGTAGGAAATAAACCTACCCCTGGGCACTACACCATTTCCTCTCCATTCAATAACTGGCTCGTTAGTGAACTCGAGCCTCATAACTCTCGTCCGATAGTCAAGTTTGGCAAAGCATGAGTAGAGCCAATCCATCCCCATAATTACATCAAAATCAACCATCCCAAGCTCAATAAGATCGGCTGTGGAAACATGACCACTCACCGTAACAAAACAATTTCTATAGACTCATGAGGCTGTAATAGAATCACCAACCGGAGTCGACACAGAGAATGACTCACAAAGTTGTTCGGGTTCTATCCCAAAACTTGAAGCAATGAATGGAGTAACATAAGACAAGGAGGACCCTGGATCAATAAGGGCATATCAATCAATAGTCTGAACAGACAGGATATCTGTAACAACATCTGGGGAAGCCTCGGCATTCTGGCGACCACTCAATGCATAGAATCGGCTAGGTCTACCCCTACCATGAGCTCTACCCCTAGCTGCACCACGCCCTACTGATGCTGGAGTACGCGCTGATGATGTAGCAGCTGAAGAACCGGATGACTGAGCAGATCCCCTACCTATACCCTGATGGGGTGCACGGCAGTCCCACTGAATATGACCTCTCACCCCGCACCCGAAGCACACTGGAAGGTCAAGGTAGCAAGTCTATGTATGAAATCTCCCACACTTGGGGCATATAGGTCTCCCCTGTTGCTGGGATCTCACCCTAGGACGATCGGACTAACGAGACCTCCTGCTGTCTGAACCGGGTCTCGAGTAACTGCCCTGCTGATGACTGTGCACAGATGGCGGTGCACTTGCGGAGGACTGAGAATATGACTGGGATGGCCCTGATGACCCTCTCCATGGAAGTGATCTCCCTGAATGACCCATTGATGGCCCTGCTGCTACTTTCTCTTTCTGCACGAATCTTCAATTTTCCTAGCCTCTGTGGCCTGAGCAAACCCCACGATCCTCCCATAGTTCATGTCTGAGTGCAAAGCTACTGTGGCGGCCTCATTCACTACCAGAAGGCTAAGGCCCTGAACAAACCGTCGAACCCGGGCATCCATGGTCGATACTAAATGAGGAGCGTACTTGGACAACCTTAAGAACTCCATGTGATACTGCCAAACACTCATACTGCCCTGTTTGAGGATCTCGAACTCCGTGGAATGGGCTGCCATCACCTCGGCAGGCAAGAAGTGGTCCATAAATGCATCTACGAACTCATCCCATCTGGCCGGAGGGCTCTCCTCCTCACGGGAATCCTCCCACATCTCGAACCATGAACGTGCCGCTCCCTTCAGCCTGTAAGAGGCCAACTCTACCCCCTCTATATCTGTAGCCTTCATCACTCTGAGGGTCTTGTATATCTTATCAAGGAAATCTTGTGGGTCAGCCTCTGGATCGGTACCTGAGAATTCTGTAGGGGCCAACCGCAAGAACTGATGGACTCTGGAGCCGGAGGAATCTCCCTGTCCGCTGGAGGACGCATGGGCATCATGGGATCTCTGGGCCTGGGCGGCCACTAACTGTGTTAACATATGAATGGCTCCCCTAAGATCCTCATTAGAGATACCAGAGCCCGATGCGGGAACTGTATCTGAGTCAGGAACACTGGCAGGAGGAATAGTAGCACCCTCTGCTGCAGCTGGAATAGGGACACTTGGGTTTAGAACAGAAGGGCCAGGCAAATTCAGGACTGGTGGGTCATTCTCGCCCACGGCATCAGGTACATGATTAGCAGCCGCACTTGGGCCGGCATTGGCCCTAAGGCCGAGTCTAGCCTTCTTCTTAGGTGCCATATTCTGAAAATTTGGGAACAAGGCGCGAATTAGACACGGATATTTCCACATTGCACTTTACCGCACGATATAGATTAACAAAGAAATAGGTAAATTCCTAAATGCCCGTGTAGCCCCCAACTTATCTGATGTGGTCGACAACACACCGATAAGAAGGGCACTACTAGACACGGCTCCGAGACATCCTAGGACACTTTAAAACCTTAGGCTCTGATACCAAGTTTGTCACGCCCCAAATCGGGGAACATGACCGGCGCCTGTCCGGGTTGCCCCAGTCAAGCGGACCTGGGTACCTGATTCACGTCCAAGCAACGGTCGTAGTCAATATAACTTGGTTTAATAAGTCCAAGATCGATCCCACAGAGAATTAACCTACCAATTGCAACTTTCACAACCCCAAAAGTACTTACGAATCAAGTTCCCAAACTTTGAATATATATTTGTGTGTTTTCGAACAACTACTTTGCAAGAATTAAAGAATGCTTTAAAAGAAAAAATTTAATGTTGAATAAAATAATATAGAGAAAGACTAAGGTATTGATTTCCCTATTGACGGAATCCCTTATCGTTATGCTCATACAAATTGTTAATATATTCTATCAATCATGAACGCTATGTGTATCGTAACCCTCTCCCGAGCAATTACAATAATTTACTAGTGCACTCTCCCGAGCTACCCTAGCTAGCTTTAATTTGAATAGTTCACTTTAGATTGCACCCAAGACTTCGTTATTCCTAACCCGGTCTTTACGCCTAAAATTATAGATTCCTCTAATAACCTAGGTGTGGTGTTGTTCAACAATAAACCTAAATATGCACTCTTTTCCAAGTTATGCACACTAAATAGGCACAGCTAATTGGGGATCCTACCAATTAACTACAATAAGAATGAAGTTGAACAAATAGAAATCTAATTCACAATTTGTAATCACATAAACGATAAGTTCATCAATCAATAGGTTCCATCAAAACCTTATAATAGAATTTAGCTACTCATGCTTGAAGAAACAAAGATAATAATTGAAATCATAAAGAATTACTTGATATAAAAATAAAGAAAGAGTTTGAGAGGAATCTCTCCTACTAAAACCTTGCAAAAGTATTGAAGAAATAAAGTACATGCCTCTATGGGGCAAACTAGGAGTTTATATAGAGGTTTTAGGGCTAAAAAACTAAGTTTGAGTACAATTAGGACTGCTGCTGCGGCGACTTCCGCGGTTCGTTCGCGGCCGCGGATGGACCGCGAACAGTAAAACTTCAGAGAGCCAGTGTTTCCGCGGTTCATCCGCGGTCGCGGAGAAACCGCGGTTTTTCACCCTGTTCCGTTGCGAATTTGGAAAAACGCAAGACATGAAAGTTGTAGCCCTTTTAATTAGCTTTCCAACTATATATTATGGAGCCAAAATGGAGTTCTTAACGAAACGTTATGTCCAATTTACTAAACAGTGCACAATATGCCTCATCCATTCTTCGCTTGTTCTACACTTATCAAATTTGACCCCCGAACTCGATCCCGGCTTAATTCCTTGGGCTTTTACTCAAACTTCAAAGCTCCAAATCACTTAAATTCATTCCATAACATCCATATAGCTCGGAATCACACCTTCTCGGCTACTTTCAACATAAGTTCTTGACTTGTACCACATTTTGGCCTTTTTCACCATCTTTTGACTCCAAAACTTGCTCTTTTAGTCTTCATTAGCTCAAGTGTACCTATAACACACTAAGAACACTAATACAAGCATTTTTTCATCATAAACAATATCAAAACAATAATAAAGCGTGATTATTTAGGGCATAAATATAGTCAAATTCACCTATTATCAATACCCCACACTTAAACGTTTGCTCGTCCTCGAGCAACCTTAATCACTCTTTAGGCCAATTTTATTTATGTCTCCCCCAAATTATATCACAAAAGCTATTTTTCATGATTAACCTAAGATATGCATAATCCTTACCTAACCGTAAACTCTTATGCCAGCACATTAAACTCTTATGCCAGCACATTATTGCTTACTCTAATTATTACCAAAAACATGCAAATTTACCTTCTTCCTCTTGAGTTACACACCCTTACATAGTTCATTGAGAGACGTTCCCACACATAAACAATTCATAACATGGAACTTATAAATATCGGAAAAATTCACTCACTCTCAACAAAGAACATTCATATGCATACAGACACACCATAGGCTTGCCCCTAGTGTAATACTCCACTAATCGAGTTATTCAATCATAGATCAAGAGGTTTTTAAGGGTTGTAATGTAGGCTATGGGACGGGTAGGATACTTTTGCTTATAGTGACTAGCCTCCCTAAGCACTTTTCTTTTCTTTTTCACAACTTCCCTTTTTGTTTACTTCCTTATGTCTCCCATAAACATACCTTCACCTTCCTTCACTTTTACCCCCACTTTTTCTGTTATTGATGTGACTGGCTTTTCTAAGATTTTATTCAATATAGCTCATCTTTTCATTGCTTTGCAATACATTTACATTATTTTGGCCAGCTCACACTTTTTTTCTTTTTTTTTACATTCATTCTTGATTTTTCCCTTTTCAATTTCCCTTCACCCCACACTTAATCTTTTGCATATTCGTTACAATACAAGTACTTCTAGGAGGTAAAGTAGAACAATAATTTGAAGAACATTCAAGGGTTATCAAAGAATAGGCTTTAAGCTCAAAGGGGTTAACTAAGATATAATATATGGGTGAATTCATGTTTATTGCCATATGGAGTTACACAAAGAAATGCCTCTATCCTTTCTACAACCAAACAACTTCTATTTCGCTTTGCAAACACACAGGGCAAGTTCTAGGCATCATGTACAACATACAATGTAAGTAAAACCTCACACACACATGGCATGCAACTCATTTGGAATCCAGTTGATCTACAAAGTCCTATGGATGTTCAAGCAAGCATTATTGTGCAATTTGAGGCATATTGAGATTCTACAATCAAGCTTAGAAGATACATTCTCAGGTTCAATTTACGCTTTTGCTAATGTGCATATTCGAGGTTACATGCTACCCTTTTACCTCTAATCCTAAGAAAAGAAAGAAAGAAAAAAAAAATCTACCTAACCCGGTTCAATAAAAACCCATGGAAAAGAACCGTGGTCAAAAGAAAAACCAAGGGGGAGATGATACACTACCTAGAAAAAGAAAATAAAAGAAAGAAAAATTCCTACGTGGACTACTTCCCTCAAGAGTACTTGTCCTAAATAGTCCGTCATAAGGAAGAGTCCTCTACTCATATTTTTGTATTTTTTCAAATTTTCTATTTTTTTTTGTGTGTTTTTATTCCGACTTAGACCCTTAAGAAACCCGTCGCCAAGTGTCCATCATCGGGCCAAGCCAGCTAATATAATTTACAACTACATCTACTATATACAATATACAATACAAGATAAGTCTCCCACCCCACACTTAAAATCATGCCATGTCCTCATGGCATAATAATACATGTATAGCACAGAAGGGTGAGACAACTTACCTGGGATCTACCCCGTGTCTAGCCAATTTATCACTTTCTTTTTCACCCTATCCTTCATATTCGGGTTCGGCCTTCTTTTGCGTTTCCTGGAAGGTTTGTGCCCCTCTTCTCGGAGAATCTTTTGCATGCAGTATGCAAGGCTGATCCCCTTTATGTCTGCCATGGTCCACCCAATGGCAGTCTTGCATTCTTTTAGTACCTGTATAAGCTTTTGAGCCTGCACATCTAGCAAACTAGATGAGATAATAATAGGTAACGTGTAGTTAAGACCTAGATACTCATACCTGAGATGTGATGGTAGTGTTTTAAGTTCAAGCTTTGGTGGCTCTTCTATGGATGGCTTTTCTCTTGTTTCTAGGTGTAGGGGTTCGAATTCGATCTCTCGCTTCCAGAATCCCTTTCCTTCCAAAGATAATACCCACTCGGCCAAACTTTCACCATTTACCTCTTCTATGTTCATCAGGCATGCTTGCAGTGGAACTTCGATAGTCAATTCTGCATCGTCGGTTTCCAATATCACATCAACCGCATCAACTAGAAAGCAATTTGCGAACTCACTAGGGCGCCTCATGGATTTTTGTACATTGAAGATGATCTCCTCGTCATTCAACCTCATCTTGAGTTCCCCAGTTTCACAATCAATTATGGCTCTCCCAGTAGCTAGGAATGGTCTTCCCAGGATTAGGGGAATTTCTTCGTCGACCCTGCAATCAAGGATAACAAAATCGGCGGGAAACACGAACTTCCCAACCTGGATTAGCACATCATCTATAATACCAAATGGATGCTTAACCATCCTGTCAGCAAGCTGTAAAAGCATAGAGGTGGGTCTGGCTCTCCCAATACCTAACCTCTTATAGATAACTAAGGGCATGAGATTAATGCTTGCCCCCAAATCACATAAAGCCTTAGTAAAGGCATAATTTCCTATAGTGCATGGGATGGTGAAACTACCAGGATCAGATAGCTTCTCAGCAATGGGTCTGGAAACCACTGCACTACAAGTCTGTGTGAGTGTAACTGTGGCCAAGTCTTGGAAATCAAATTTCCGCGACATTAAATCCTTCATCATCTTAGCATAACCAGGCATTTCTTTTAAGGCTTCAATTAATGGGATGTTTACCTGAATTTGCTTGAGCATGTCGAAGAACTTTTTGTATTGTTCCTCTTTTTGGTGTTTGGCCAGCCTTTGGGGGAATGGTGGTGGAGGCCTCTTCTTCCCGGTGACTTGGGATTTATCTTTGTCTATCGCTTTCTCATCAATCTGCTGCTCTACCTTTTCCGTTACTTTTTCCGCTCCCTGTTGTGCTTCTTTATTATCAGCAATTGGCTGGACTGTGGCTTTTGTCAATCCTGTGGATTCATCCAGTTCAATGGGCAATGGCGCAGGTGTCTCAGCCTGTCTGTCAATATTTTCACTTTCATTCCCAGCATCAAGATCTCTACCGCTTCTCAGAGTTACTGCCATTATTTGCTTTGGGATTTGGTCCTTTGGGTTCGTTTGTGTATCTGCAGGTAATGTTCCTTGAGGACGGTTGTTGAGAGACATAGCAATCTGCCCCATCTGCACTTCCATATTTTTGATCGCTGCATCATGTGCATCTATTCTTTCATTGGTCTTAGCATTTGACCCAATTACCTGCTGCATCATAGCTTCCAACCTTGCAAACCCATCGTCATGCCTGCCCCCATGTGGTGGTGGGGGTGGATGATATCCCTGCTGCTGATTGCCGAAATTCTGAGGTCTAGGATATGGAGCCATGTTGTGTGGTGGCCTCATACCTGCTGCATTGAATTGTGGTTGGGGAGGTCTGTATTGCATTGGAGCCTGTTGGCCCCAGTTTTGATTACCTTGTCGCTGTCCTCCATAGTTAGCCACATAGTTCATATCTTCATGCTGATGATGATGTTCTTGGTCCGCAGCCCATGGATTACCTATGGGTTGGCTAATGCAAGATGTGCATAAACCACCATTGGTAGTATCTACAATGTGAACTTGTTGCTTAACCCCTGATTCTTCCACCTTCTTTGTCAGGATGCTCATTTGTGTCAATAAAGTTGCCACGTTCTCCTCCAGAGTGTTGGATGGATCCAGAGGTACAGAGTGTACCACTGGTGTGATAGGAGCATTCTTGGACGTCCACCCGGAATTCTGAGCCATCTTGTCTAGCAAATTTTGGCCCTCTCTCCAAGTCTTGCTCAGAAAAGCCCCACCTGCTGAAGCATCTACAATGTTCTTCATACTGTCTGAAAGTCCCATGTAGAACCTTTGACCCAACATCTGTTCAGGAATCCCATGGTGAGGACACATAACAAGCATGCCTTTGAATCTCCCCTAAGTTTCATGTAGTGTTTCCAATGGTTTTTGTTTGAAGCTCACAATCTCATCAATTTGTTGAGCTGTTTTGTTGGGTGGATGAAAATTGTTGTGGAATTGTTTGACTAACTCATCCCAAGTTGCAATGGAGTTTATTGGGAGTGAGTTTAGCCATATCTGTGCTGCTCCTGTAACTGAGAATGGAAAAAGTAGTAATCTGATAGCTTCCGGAGTTACATTCGGTTGCCTTTGTGTTTTGCATATTGATAGAAAATTTTTGAGGTGCTGCTGTGGATCTTCAACCTGAGACCCAGAGAATAATCCCTTGTTTTGCAACAAGTGAAGCATGTTGTTGGTAATCTGGAAAGACTCAGCTTGAATTGCTGGCACAACGATGGCAGTTGCCAAATTATCCGCTGTGGGTTGTGCCCAGTCGAACAATGCACCTTCTTGTGCCTCCTGTGCCTCTTGCATGTTTAGCCCGGCTTGCTGGTTTGGAGCGTTCATGTCACCCATGTCGAAGTCTAGTTTGATTGGTTGTTGAGATTGTTGAATTTGTTTGATGGCTTTGTTACGTGCCCGGAAGGTTTGCTCGGGGTCTGAGAGTCCTTCAATTAGTTCTCCAGTCCTTGCAGATTTTCTAGGCATGCACCCGAATACCCAAATCAACAAACGTCAAAATATTCAATGTAGAGTGTAGAAAGAACCTGAATACACAAGAATCTTGAAGTTCTGGCAATGGCAATTGATAATTCCGTTAATTCCCCGACAACGGCGCCAAAATTGATTCACGTCCAAGCAACGGTCGTAGTCAATATAACTTGGTTTAATAAGTCCAAGATCGATCCCACAGAGAATTAACCTACCAATTGCAACTTTCACAACCCCAAAAGTACTTACGAATCAAGTTCCCAAACTTTGAATATATATTTGTGTGTTTTCGAACAACTACTTTGCAAGAATTAAAGAATGCTTTAAAAGAAAGAATTTAATGTTGAATAAAATAATATAGAGAAAGACTAAGGTATTGATTTCCCCTATTGACGGAATCCCTTATCGTTATGCTCATACAAATTGTTAATATATTCTATCAATCATGAACGCTATGTGTATCGTAACCCTCTCCCGAGCAATTACAATAATTTACTAGTGCACTCTCCCGAGCTACCCTAGCTAGCTTTAATTTGAATAGTTCACTTTAGATTGCACCCAAGACTTCGTTATTCCTAACCCCGTCTTTACGCCTAAAATTATAGATTCCTCTAATAACCTAGGTGTGGTGTTGTTCAACAATAAACCTAAATATGCACTCTTTTCCAAGTTATGCACACTAAATAGGCACAGAGCTAATTGGGGATCCTACCAATTAACTACAATAAGAATGAAGTTGAACAAATAGAAATCTAATTCACAATTTGTAATCACATAAACGATAAGTTCATCAATCAATAGGTTCCATCAAAACCTTATAATAGAATTTAGCTACTCATGCTTGAAGAAACAAAGATAATAATTGAAATCATAAAGAATTACTTGATATAAAAATAAAGAAAGAGTTTGAGAGGAATCTCTCCTACTAAAACCTTGCAAAAGTATTGAAGAAATAAAGTACATGCCTCTATGGGGCAAACTAGGAGTTTATATAGAGGTTTTAGGGCTAAAAAACTAAGTTTGAGTACAATTAGGACTGCTGCTGCGGCGACTTCCGCGGTTCGTTCGCGGCCGCGGATGGACCGCGAACAGTAAAACTTCAGAGAGCCAGTGTTTCCGCGGTTCATCCGCGGTCGCGGAGAAACCGCGGTTTTTCACCCTGTTCCGTTGCGAATTTGGAAAAACGCAAGACATGAAAGTTGTAGCCCTTTTAATTAGCTTTCCAACTATATATTATGGAGCCAAAATGGAGTTCTGAACGAAACATTATGTCCAATTTACTAAACAGTGCACAATATGCCTCATCCATTCTTCGCTTGTTCTACACTTATCAAATTTGACCCCCGAACTCGATCCCGGCTTAATTCCTTGGGCTTTTACTCAAACTTCAAAGCTCCAAATCACTTAAATTCATTCCATAACATCCATATAGCTCGGAATCACACCTTCTCGGCTACTTTCAACATAAGTTCTTGACTTGTACCACATTTTGGCCTTTTTCACCATCTTTTGACTCCAAAACTTGCTCTTTTAGTCTTCATTAGCTCAAGTGTAACTATAACACACTAAGAACACTAATACAAGCATTTTTTCATCATAAACAATATCAAAACAATAATAAAGCGTGATTATTTAGGGCATAAATATAGTCAAATTCACCTATTATCAGTACCTTTCATTCCCACGCGTTACCCCTGTGTTGATTGTTTCTCATTAACCAAATATCTTACTAACCATGAATGATTTCACATTGAACAAATAAAACCATACGAGTGATTCATTAACAAGTTTGCAGTTTTTACAACGCCCGACGTAACATAATAATACATAAGACTAGAGTCCCACAGTTTACATGTCTACAGAGCCTCTAGGATACAAAAAAGGGAATACAATACTTGCCAGTAACAAGGCTCAGGCTATACCTTGCAAAAACCAAAATGAAATCTAAACAAAAGTGGCATGAACCACACAGTGCCCCGAGGAAGGGCTCACCAAAACTGGCAGTGGAAGGAGAAGGATACTACTGCTGATGAGCTGAAGTGCCTGCTATTGATCCACCTACAATCATAACACGAATGTAGCATCCCCGGCAAAAGGGACGTCAGTACACTTGGATTGTACTGGTATGTATGGACAAACTTTGTCCTAAGTAAACTCAAGCCATTAAATTACATCAAAACTGATTAAGCCAACAAACCATGTTTTCCACCTTTTACTCATTTAAGATAAGCCTTACACAAGCACGTTTAAGGTCAACAAATAGAACAACAACCAATCATCCACATAAATTTCAAGTAGTCAAACATAGCGGCAATCAGTGCCCCCCCCCAGGTTGCAAACTCTCCTGCTGTCTCCTTTCACAATTTCATATCATTGATTTTTATATCAATTTTCAATAGCGATTTCGATCGCTTTCCATCCTTATTACCTCGTCCACCCTTATTACCTCGACCACCCTTATCACCCCAACCCACACCTTATTACCTCATGTTGCGGCGCGAAACCCGATCCCACCTTACAGTTTAAAACACAACAAGTACAAACAGCAGATAAGGCACTTCACACAATTTCAACAAGTTCAAATAAGCAACTTACAAGTTGGTTCATGTTCACAATTTCTTCTCAAACCAATATTACAAGCAAGTTACAATGTTTCCAAAATCAAGAGTATTCATACCGTATTGTTCAATGACTTACCAATCCTCAAGTGTTTTGTTTCTTTTCCACAAAGTACCATATATGCCATCATAGCCATTATTCACAGTTCTTTTACCAAATTCAACTCTCATTTATCTTTCGGCTCAAATCTCATATTACATCACTCATAGTTCAACAACAACTTTGAATATCCAACACAACATACGAGAATTTCACACAATTTGGCAATTTAACTCGAACCAAACAAATTTCACGCATATAGGCGATTTCACAAGAATCAAAATTAGCCATACATACCTGGTACCGAGTTTTCTTCCTTTAACTTCCTACTTTATGCTTACCCAAGATATCCTACTCTTGCCAACCTTGTTCTTGAAGACTCTTACTTCTACTCACTTCTTTTTACTAGAAATCAAGTTCAATAACCATGCATGAGTGTAAAAATTCTATTTTCAAAAGCTATTATATGCAAACCTCTCTTTACCCAATTTAAAACTGAAAATTAGGGAAAAATAGTTAGGGTTTTTACCTTGTAAAGATTGGGGAAGTTGAATCTTGGCCCTAGAATCCTTTGGACTAAATGGTTGGAACAATCTTTGAAGATGAAGAACTTCTCTTTCTAAAACCCCCCTCTCTCTCTCTCTTTAATTTTGGTAAGATGATATGATAAAATGAAGGGGAAAGGTGTTATATTAAAGAAGAGGTCGGGTCAAAATTTTACAAAAATCTGGGCAGGGTCAATTCTGCGGTCGCATCTGCGATCACAGAACCCACATGCGGTCCGCATAGTGACCGCGTAATTGCCCCAAAATTAACATAAGTTCTGTTAAGGAATGCGACCAAAATGCGGTCCGCATTCTTGATCTGCGGTCGGAAAGTGCACCGCAGATTCATTATGCGATCGCATATCGACCGCATTTTCAACATGATTTTTTGAAACCTTCTGGTAAGCTCTGCAGCAAGAATGCGGTCCGCATAGCAAATCTGCGGTCGCATTCTTGACCGCAAAATTGACACTTTTCTGGAAAAATTGATTCTCTACATTTATGAAACTTAAATCACATCGCATTCCTAACACATTATTCGGACCATGACACTATAGCTACTAGGTTTTATGCACAAAAATTTTACGGGGCCTTACACCTATATGCTAATGCACTATGGAGTTTGTCCAGGTCGGTCATTAATTGATTTACAAAGAACTTTACTTCTGATGTGAAAGTTGATTGGGACATATCTTCACACAACTGGCATTTACTTGTGATGTACTGAGCAATGTTGACGATTCTTTCCTTGATGACCCCTTTTTCTTGAAGCAAACTACCAATCTGTTTGGCACGAGCGTCTAAGGTTTGCTGGTTCTCCTTTTGTAGTTGTTGTAGCTCCAATTCTAACCGAGCTATAGCCATGTAGCAATGTTCTCTCTCTACTTCAAACTCTTTGATTTGTCTGCTACTTTTGACTTCGGCTGTAATTTGTCTTTCTCAATCGGGCTACCTCAATATTATGTTCATCTTGTAATCGCTGAACCATTCGAACTCTTTCTTCAGCATGTCTGGCCAATTGTTTTCGAACCCCGACTAACTCTTTTTCAGCTTTATCTATATCAAAGCTATAGTCATTCACTTTGCACCGAAGATTTTCAATTAACTTTTCATCTCGGGCTAGGCGAACTGGGGTTTCGGCTCCTGTTTTCATCTTTGCAATCTGAGCCTTCAAGATTTCATTCTCTTTTCTCAGCTATTTCTTTTCTCCCTCATTAGATGCCGCTTGTAAGCAGCTCTCGAATTTGAGGTCTCGGAATTGTTTCTCCAACAGGCTGATTCTGGCTCGGTACTCATTTTCTTTGGCCACCCAATCTTTCTGTTCCTTAGACTGCTCGGCCAACTCTTGAATGTCAGGCCTCTACATTGGTCTATCATGCACGACATCCCGATGATGCCATGCGACATACCCTAGTGATACTTCCCCTCGAGCTCGGTTTCCCACACAAGTGTCTATTCTCAAGTATTGGCGTTCATTCCAGATCTGTCGAATATTTGCTTTCGAGAATTGTCCGTCCGGACTGATTTCTACGGCTTGTAGGCTGAGGTCCCCGTCTTTTGGTATAACCTGATATCTCCCGAGCTGCCGTAGTACCCTGTACGGCGCATAAGGCTGAATGCTTTTAAGACCCATTATCAGAAAATGTGACCCTTCGGTTGGCATGTATATCATCTCGTTGAGGGGCAACCACCCGTATGCCCAATCAATTTGGCAAGCAGACAACAATCGCAAGTATGTAATCCAACCTTTTGATCCTTCTGGTAACTTAACTTCTTTTGTTCTCATATAAAACTCTTTAATGTACATCTTTTCAGACGACCCATTGTGAGAACGTGATTTTTGCCCTATGAGAGAAATACTCCCAAAAAATTCAAAATAAAATAAATTTAGTTTTCTTACAATTGTTGTGAATTTTGTGTTATTTTCTTGTATTATTTTGCATTTCTTTTTATCTGTGCATATTTGTTTGTTTAGATAAAGAAATATACAAGCATAATAAGAACTGGGCCAAGATTAAGTCTGAATTGTAGCCCAATGTTTTAGCCCAAAAGATCCGGTCCAGGTATTTAAATTGGTAGAATTGCAGCCGTTCATTTCCTCAGATCCAATGGTTGAGCTTATTAATGGATTTTTAATATGAGAGACTTGATCTCAACCGTCCAATCCAGATGATCCTACGGAAGAGACTTGTTGGCTTCATATGGGTCAATACGGCATCGTTTGATTAGGCCAAGCCTTGACCATTGATCATCAGAGATTCAACGGCCAGGATCACTTTGAGGGCTCCGAGTATATAAGGCTTTGGTCTTAGTAGAAACCAACCATTATACACTCCACAAAACCCTAGCTGCCACAACCCTTACACACCACCCCTTCATCTTCTTCTTCGTTTTAACCTACATACCACGAACCCTCCAATAACACCCGCCGGAATGTCTCCTAGGAACAACCACCAGGCAGTAATTCGGGAGCCACCCCTCCCCGCCTACGTTTTCTTGTTCCTTATGTTCTTTTTCTTCTTCTGTTTGTGTATATATATATATATATATATATGTATATGTATGTATGTTTATATATATATATATATATATAATAAATCTGGACGACTGATCGTTGTCTCAATCCGGTTAGTCGATTTCAAATTTTTGTTCTTGTCCATATTTTGTTAGTATTTTCGGATCCAAAATTATTGTATGTTGGCTGTTTATCTTCTTGATTTGTTGTTCATCATGATTCCAGATTAGTCATGAAAATTGTATATTTATTTTGTTTAAGTTTTGAACATAAGAATGTGTAATTAATCACTTGGATGTTTATTTTGATTGTAATGTTTTTAGAAATTGGATTTCACACATTTCAAACACCTCTTCATATACAGAAACATAACAGATTTGGAAGAGATAAAAGAGGGCCAATACACACTTTGATATACATGTTTTGAATGATCAGTCTTGAAGTTCTTTAGCCTTCATTCTCAACAATTCCTTAGCCTTGTCTAAAGCCCATTTTGTTTCTTTGTTCATAAGGTTTCTTTTGGGTTTTTAAATAAGCTTTTGGTGTGCTGTTTGGTTTTGAATTTCTGCTGTTTGATTTTCTCATGTCCTCTATGGGTTGATTTCTTTTCCTAAGATTTCAATTTACTTTCCCGGACTGTTCACTACTATTTCATAGTAGCGTTGGTTTGTTATTGGGACTTCTTTACTACTGTGTTTGCTCTGGTTTTGTTGGGAATTTGCTGACTGATTTGTCCTCCTTCATTTGTTATTGGAATTCCAGGTACATCCTTTGTAACCATGTTGATTATGAAGTAAAAGTTTTGAGGAAAATGGGCTGATATTGAAGAGCGGAGATTTGTATTAACATGGTAGTTATTTAGCTATTCTACATGTATTGGATGAATATTGAGATACTTGCCTATTGCTTTAAACGTTTTTTTATTTAAATTTTGCTAGAATTGCTAGAACAAATTCGTATGGTTCATCTATTTAAATACGAAGGTTCCCTTTGAATCTATAAGTTAGAATTTCTTTATCTAAATACCGGTATGTTGGGTTAAAACTCAGATTTATGTCCTGGAGTATTAACTGAATGTCAAGGTAATATAATAATTTAAATAGACTTTATGTTTTGCATATCTTGAAACTATAATGTGTATTATTAGTTAATGGGCTTCTCCATTCTAAAATGTTACAAATAAGGAGACTATGGTTTTAAAAATTGTAATAGAATCCAAAAGGCCTCAAACGACATTATACATCAGTATAAATCAATTTTGCTATTTGGAATTTTTGGGAATTACCTTAGAGGCAAATAGGTATTGATATAATTATTCCTTTATTATTAGAATATATGATTCAGAATTGCAGGCATTAATGTAAAATTTCATTGTTGTGCCAAAATCCAGATTAGTCATGCGACAACAGTGCTATTACAATAATTGTATATTTGTTAGTATTGGTTTGTAAAAGTTTTGGGGTTTGAACTCAGTTTGTTTCAATGGTTTTAATTTTTACCATATCGATTTTAATAAATGGGACGAGCCTCGCCAAATAAAAATGCACAAATTGTGGAATCTTCATTATGTATATACTAGATATTTATAAACAAGTATAACATCAGATATTTTAGCCAATTACAATAATTTAAGCGACCGTGCTAGAACCACGGGATCCGGGGGTGCCTAACACCTTCCCTCGGGTCAACAGAATTCCTTACTTAGAATTTCTGGTTCGCAGACTTCATTTGAAAAGTCGAAATTTCCTCGATTCGGGATTTGAATAAATTGGTGACTTGGAACACCATAATTTATTCCAAGTGGTGACTCTTAAATAATTAGAATAATTCCGTTTCAAATATTGTCATTTAAATTGGAAAAACTCCCTTACGCCTTCTACCCTCCGGGGCAGGGCGCGCCAAAAGGAGGTGTGACAGCTCTGGCGACTCTGCTGGGGACACAAATCCAGAACCACTGGTTCAGGGTTTAAGAATTCGAGCTTTGAATAATTATTTTATTTGGCTTATTTATTATCTGTTTTTATTATATGTTTGTATTTAATGTGCTAAATATTGCTTTTACCGCTTTAATATTTTGTGAATCGTATATAAATTGTGCCGATACCCATTATTCTCTTTTAAAGTCCCT
The DNA here is from genome assembly GCA_032618575.1 of Nicotiana noctiflora. Classification (NCBI taxonomy): domain Eukaryota; kingdom Viridiplantae; phylum Streptophyta; class Magnoliopsida; order Solanales; family Solanaceae; genus Nicotiana; species Nicotiana noctiflora. Next base: position 70,972 of record JASVEL010001468.1, read on the forward strand.
TTGAAATATAATATCGGGCATTTGCTGGACATAGCCCATTTTCTCAAGATAGCTGTGGTGCTTGGCACCCGGTGAAGGATTTTTCTAGTCACACATGTTTAGGCGGGGAGTATTGTCAATTAAGCTGGAAAGCCATGCTACTGGTGCACTGACACTCCTCAGCTCGAGTTATCCGCTCGAGTTAAAACGAGTCTAAACACTTTTTCTAACAGGATGATGACTTAGAGTAACAGAACCTTATGTCGGATCCCCGATAAGAATGTCTATTTGCATTGTGTGCATATTTGACTTAGGAGGCTCAACACAGGGGTTGGGCCTGTCTAGGACAGGTGTACCTGAAACAAAAGACCAACCTGATGCATCTTTGTGTGTTCATTTCTTTCGATCTTATATGCCGACCGGTTTGTTATTAAAAAGAGAGAGGGTAAGAAGTGGAAATTGTCGGGGTTTAAAATCATTTTTAATTTTATGAAAATAGTGTGTTTTTCATAGGAAATATTTTTTGAAAAAAAAAACGAAAACAACTTTGAAAAAAAATCTCCGATTAATTTTGTTAATTTTTAAATAGTTGGTTTCTTAATTTTACGAAAATTAGTTTCTTTTAAATGTTGAAAAATGCAAAAAAGTTTCAATAGTTTTTTTTTTATGAAAAGTAAGTTAGTGTCTCTGAAAATAATTTGTTTTGAATAAGTGTTGTTAAAAATATTTTGTTTTATTTTCTTAAAATAATTTGGTTCTTTTATTTTCGAACTACGCAAGTTTGATTCTTTCCGAGCGTGAGATACGTAGGCAACCCATATCGGGCTTAACTAATGCTGCTTTTTCAAAAAAAAAAAAAAAGAATAGTAATTTTATTAAGATTAGGAGGTTTTGTCCTTAGGCAAGAGTTAGGAAATTTTGCGAAAATAGCCAAATGCTTCAAAAGAGGCGCCGAAGGACTAATTTCGCAAAAACGGGAACATAGTCATCACACCGGTATCCTGTTACACAGCCTTCAAATCTTCTTCAAGTGCTGAAAGGCCGTGTTAACAAGATTCATTTTTTAAAAAAAAAGAGAGAGAAATTTTGGGAAAAATTCTTAAGTTTTATTTTATCTTTCCTAGGATCAGCATGACTTCATCGCAAAGAATCGGCCAGAAAAGGGTGAGAGATGAAATGCCACCCATGTTCATGGTTCAAGACAAAACCCCGGATCGGCTCTGTAAATGGTGGGCTAGCTTTTCGGCTTGGAAAAGAAATCAACTCCACAAGCATCTCAAGTTTCTTCCGGACATTATGATGATAAAACTGGACAAAAATATGATCAGAGCTTTAGTGAGTTTTTGGGTCTCAACAAGTAATGTTTTCAGATTTCGAGACTGCGAAATGACGCCCACTTTGGAAGAATTAGGCGGACTCACAGGGCTTGGGAGAGATTTGCACAAAAAAAGACCCGCAGCTCCTAGGCAAATTGGTGTGAATAATTTCTTGAAGAAGTTATGTCTCCGACGCATTCCCATGGGTTGTTTGGAGAATGGTTGGGTGCCGCTGGAATATCTCTATAACAGATTTGGTGATAAGAAAGGGTTCGAGAAATTCTCAAACACTGAATTTGTTAACCAGTTGAATTATGATGCCTGGGGGGACTTAAGGATCTACGCCTTCATGATCGCTTTTCTGGGAACCATGGTTTTCCCCGAACGTGGCGGACGCATCAGAATCTGTTTGGCTACAGTGGCCTCATATTTACAGAGTAACGAAGAACACACTATTCTTCCTATGATCTTAGGAGACATCTTTCGGGCCTTAACTCGGTGCCAAGAAGGACAGGATTATTTTGAAGGTTGTAACATTTTATTACAAATGTGGTTTGTAGAGCATCTCTATCATCACTCAATTGTGATAGACTTCAACGTGGACTGGCAGAATTACATTCGTTGTCATATGAACAGAGCTGCCCGTTGTAACCTTCCAAATGACCTAAGGACTTGGCAAGAACTTCTCAGCTCTTTGAGAGCAGACCGACTCACTTGGAATTATTATTGGTTCCCTTCCACTAAAATCATGCACATGTCGACATATCGCCCATTCTACATACTAATGGGTTTCAGGGGTTTCCAGCCATATGCCCCGCTACGTGTCATGCGGCAGTTGGGTAGAGAACAAAAAAGGCCCCCGATTGAAGATATGCGATCATTCACATGGGAATTCACGACGGAGGAACCCCCAAGAGAGACTTATGCACAAAAGGTGTGGTTCGGTAGTCAACTCTCCGACGTCGACGAAATGGTTGCCGATCGAGAACAAGGAGAAGTGAGCCTCGCATATCTTGAATGGTTCCTCAACAAATCAATGCCCAAGCAAAGGGCAGAAAGGTCAGTAAAATGTGCCGTCGATTGGGAGAAAGAGATAGAAACTAGAGTTTGGGAGGCTAGACGTTAAACGGCGCAAGATTTCCAATCTTGCATTAACATCTTAAAAGAGGACAAAGGAATCCTGGAAGCTGCCATGGACATACAACAGGCTGATTTCGATCAGGAAAGGGTTGGCTGGGAGCAGGAAAGAGAAAGACTCCGAACTCCAATTCAGGAGATGCAATTGACCGCAGAAAGGTCGAGGAGAAGTCGGAATGATGAGGTGCTTATAAACGACTTGGAAAGGAAAGCCTTTGAGCACCAGGAAGACTTGGAAAAGGCAGAAGCGGCTTTGGTTGCAATCCAGACAAAATGGAGAAGAGCAGCCCACCAAGAAGCACTTCGTCTACAATAGATAGAAAAAAATTATGGGGCGATCATCATTGATTTAAGAGACGCAAACGCCGCTCTTAGAGATCAAATTCTCAGACAAACACGAGATGCCAAAACAGACAGAGACCGCTGCCACGACTTAATGGCGCGGATGGAGGGGCAAATAGATAGGCTTTTGGATCAAGTTTCCGGTAACGCTCAAGTATTGATAGCAAATAACCGACACATAGGGCAATTGCTTAGAGAAAAAGATATGATCAGGGCCAGGATCAATGAAATCGGGCACTATATCACTATAAGATGCCTGACCTGCGAACAAGTACCCCGGCCTACCCTCTTCTCTTCAATCATGGGATGCGTCCACCAAGTCATGGCAGAGTTGGGGAGTCTGTAGAGATATCTTACACCAAGAACCGCAGCAAGGCCAAACAACGCCTCACAGATGCGAAGATTCAAAGCGTTGGAACATGCTTAGAAGAGTCTGTTATTTTTTCACTTTTAGAGTCTGTTTGTCCTTTTAAAAGTTTTCCTCCATCATCGTCTTTTTTGCAAAGTGTTTCAAGCAGAAATTTTGTGAAATAAAATTCAGAACAATATTTCATTCGTATCTTATGTTTCTTGTTTCCGAACTACGCCCGGTCTGATTCATGCGGGGACATGATATGTAGGCAATCCACATAAGATTCGACCATCACTGAAAGAAAAGAAAAACAAAAAAAGAGGGGGAAGATAAAAGAAAAGAATTTGAGGGAGAAAATAAAAGCCAAGGAAAGTACAAACCGGAATGACGCATCGCAATCTAATACATCTAGCAACACAATCAACTGTATAAGTGCATCGCACCCAATGTGAGATTACTTATTTGTTATGTTGTTTCAGACTAACCGTTTGTTTGCCAAACTCCAGGTTTTAGTAAAGAGTGGTTGATTTTGTGGTAATCTGGCATCACATTCATACTTCACGAGGTCCAAAGGAAGTGTTCAACAGCCCGAGAGTACCCATCCTTATTTACCAAGGTCGAAAAGAGGTGCCAACATGTCTTTAGAAATCCCACTACCAACCATTTCCGTTTCAGAAGAAAGCTCCATAACAACCGATCTGACTACTGAGTCAGCATCTACAGAGGAAAATAGGATTTCGTGCTGCCGCATGCTGGAGATGTTAGATGATTGGAATAACGGGAAAGAGCCCCCAAGTCTGATCCATGGGTTCCCCGAACTATTCCACAGATCAAGTGGGGTTTCTAATACCCCCAACAATATCCCACCTACTCTGTTTGGGTATTCTAATGTCGCAGCCCTCTTTGAATCACCCTCTACTTCCTATCCTCGGGTTACGCCATTGGATACATCCACAAGAACATTAGTCGGTTTGCCAGTTCCAATCACGGCGCATCCCGCCACACATATTCCTTTCTTTGATTCCTCGTCCTTTACATTTCCAACACCACCCCTTGCAAGGGATCCTACCCAGGTTGCCACCGATATCTGTCCTCAGCCACCTCAATATGAGTTCATACCCATCCAAAATCCAAAAGCTCCCGAGCAGGATGAAATGGCAAAAAGAATGAGAAGCTTGGAGCAAAGTGTGAAAAACATGCAAGGTCTGAGCGGGCAGAAAAGTATTTCTTACGCCGATTTGTGCATGTTCCCACATGTACATTTGCCATCAAGATTTAAAAAGCTGAAGTTTGAAAAATATGATGGACATGGTGATCCTATTGATCACCTCAAAAAGTATTGCAATCAGTTGCGAGGTGCCGGTGGCAAGGAGGAGTTGTTAATGGCATATTTCGGAGAGAGTCTGGTTAGAATAGCCTCAGAATGGTACATGGACCAGGACATATCTCGCTGGCACATTGGGGATGATTTGGCTAGAGATTTTGTTAAACAATTCCAGTACAACATCGACATTGCACCGGACAGGAACTCTCTATCAAATTTGAAGAAGTAGCCCTCAGAGAGCTTCAGAGAATATGCCATCAAGTGGCGTGAACAAGCGTCTAGGGTGAAACCCCCCATGGATGAAATCAAAATGGTCACGACTTTTCTCCAAGCTCAGGAGCCGGACTATTTTCAAAATATGATGTCAGCGATGAGAAAACATTTCGCCGAAGCAATCAAGATTGGAAAGATGGTGGAGAACGGCTTAAAAACTAGTAGAATCTTGAGCCAAACGGCCATTCGAGCAACCTCCCAAGCCATTCAAGGCGGGTCTGGAGGGATGCCCAAGAGCAAGAAAAAAGAAGAAACTGTCATGGCGGTAGTAGAAGATAGAAGATACCGAGCCCCAAGGTAGGTATTCTCTGAAAGACCCCTCCAGCATTACTATCCACACCACGGCACGACCTATGTTCCTACTCCTCTACCCTACGCGGTCATGAATGCTCAACCTTTTGCACAGCCGCAGCAACCAGCCAATAGATATCCACCTCCATTCCATAGAAACCAACCTCCCTACCTAAACCAATACAACCCCCGACCAAATAACACACGTCACCGTGAGCCACCCAAGACAAACTTTACACCAATTGGGGAGCCATATTCCACTCTTTTTCCCAAACTCGGGCAAGAGAACCTATTGCAGCCAATTCCACAGAACAGGCAGAATCCGGACTCTCCTGCCTACCAACGAGGAATATACTATGCCTATCATTCAGGTGTTGAGTGTCACGCCCCAAATCGAGGGACATGACCGGCGCCTGACCGGGTTGCCCCGGTCAAGCGGACCTTGGTGCCCTTCATTCCTACGCGTTACTCCTGTGTTGATTGTTTCTCAATAACCAAATAACTTACCAATTATAACTGATTTCACAATACACATGCATAAACATATGAGTGATTCATTAACAAGTTTATAGTTTTTACAACGCCCAACATGATATATACATAAGACTGGAGTCCCACAGTTTACATGTCTACAGAGCCTCTAGGATACATAAAGGGAATACAATACTTTGCCGGTAACAAGGCTCCGGCTATACCTTACAAAAACTAAAATGAAATCTAAACATAAGTGGAGTGAACCACACAGGGCCCCTAGGAAGAAAGGGGCTCACCAAAACGGGCAGTGGAAGGTGAAGGATACTACTGCCGATGAGCTGAAGTGCCTGCTACTGATCCACCTACAATCATAACATGAATGTAGCGTCCCCGACAAAAAGGACATCAGTACACTTGAATTGTACTGGTATGTATGGACAAACTTTGTCCCAAGTAAACTCAAGCCATTAAACAAGGATCACGATGACAAGACAACCAATAGATTACATCAAGAAATCAATTAAGCTAACTAACAGTGATTCCCACCTTTTACTCATTTCATATAAGTCTCAACACGAAACACGTTTAAGGTCAACAAGTAGAACAATAGCCAATCAACTACATAAATATCAAGTAGTCAAACAAAGGGGCAATCAGTGCCCCACAGGTTGCAAACTCTCCTGCTGTCTCCTTTCACAATTTCACATCATTGATTTTTATATCAATTTTCAATAGCGATTTCGATCGCTTTCAATCCTTATTACCTCGTCCACCCTTATTACCTCGGCCACCCTTATCACCCCAACCCACACCTTATTACCTCATGTTGCGGCACACAACCCGATCCCACCTTACAGTTTAAAACACAACAAGTACAAACAGCAGATAAGGCACTTCACACAATTTCAACAAGTTCAAATAAGCAACTTACAAGTTGGTTCATGTTCACAATTTCTTCTCAAACCAATATTACAAGAAAGTTACAATGTTTCCAAAATCAAGAGTATTCATACCGAATTGTTCAATGACTTACCAATCCTCAAGTGTTTCGTTTCTTTTCCACAAAGTACCATATATGCCATCATAGCCATTATTCACAGTTCTTTACCAAATTCCACTTCTCATTTATCTTTCGGCTCATATCCCATATTACATCACTCACAATTCAACAATAACTTTGAATATCCAACAACAACATCAAGAATTTCACACAATTTGTCAATTTAACACGAACCAAACAAATTTCACACATATAGGCGATTTCACAAGAATCAAAATTAGCCATACATACCTGGTATCGAGTTTTCTTCCGTTAACTTCCTCCTTTATGCTTACCCAAGATATCCTACTCTTGCCAACCTTGTTCTTGAAGACTCTTAATTCTACTCACTTCTTTTACTAGAAATCAAGTTCAAATAACCATGCATGAGTGCAAAAATCCATTTTCAAAAGCTATTACATGCAACCCTCTTCTTACCCATTTTAAAACTGAAAATTATAGGAAAAATAGTTAGGGTTTTTACCTTGTAAAGATTGGGAAAGTTGAATCTTGAGCCTAGACTCCTTTGGACTCAATGGTTGGAACAATCTTTGAAGATGAATGACTTCTCTCTCTAAAACCCCTCTCTTCTCTCTCTAATTTTGGTGAGATGATATGATAAAATGAAGGAGAAAGGAGTTATTTTAAAGAAGAGGTCGGGTTGAAATTTATAAAATTCCTGGGCCGGGTGAATTCTGCGGTCGCATCTGCGATCGCAGAGTCAACATACGGTCCGCATAGTGACCGCGGAATTTCCCCAAAATTTACACAAGTTCTGTTAAGGAATGCGACCAAAATGCAGTCCGCATTCTTGATCTGCTGTCGCAAAGTGCACCGCAGATTCATTATGCGATCGCATATCGACCTCATTTTCAACATGATTTTGGGAAACCTTCTGGTAAGCTCTGCGGCAAGAATGCGGTCCGCATAGCAGATCTGCGGTCGCATTCTTGACCGCAAAATTTACATTTTTCTGGAAAAATTGATTCTCTACATTTTTGAAACTTAAATCACTACCAAGGGTCCGAACCGCAGCGAGCAAGCTCACCGCGAAGAATTCTACGCATTCCTAACACATTATTCGGACCATGATACTATAGCTACTCGGTTTCATGCACAAAAATTTTACGGGGCCTTACATTGAGGGACATAGCACTGACAATTATTGGACTTCGAAGAAGGCGGTGCAAGATCTAATCAATCAAGGGAGGATAGTTTTCGCAGATGAAGATGTCCCGAATGTGACAAATAACCCATTGCCAGCCCACAACAACGGGCCAGTAATTGGGATGATTTGTGAAGATAAGGTATTTGACCCAACCTTGAAAGCGATAATTGCCATCGCCGACATTGAGAAACGGCCTGATGTTACCCCAAAACAAGAGAAAGTGGGGAAAAAGATTGAAGTTGCCAAGACTGGATCTGAAAAGAAGATCGAAATGAAGGCACCGTCTCAAAAGAATGGAGTTCTTTACCTCCCACGAGGCCGAGTGGAAAGACCCCTGTCAATAGGTGCCCCCAAGAAGTTTCATTTGAAGAGGGAAACAACGGTGTATGTACCAAAGGGAACCTATGTGGCCCGAAAGCCAACTGAACCGCTACAACCAGATGAACCCATGGTTATTGCACGTGTGCAACAAAAACACATGACAGATCCATCCGTTGTACCTTGGAGCTATCAACGGACACTCATTACACGCAAAGGAAAAGAGGTCGCAGGGGAATCTTCTGGGAGCTGGGGCAAAAGTATTTGAACACGCACGAAATAAATAATGCCACACAAAGGCATTTCCCATCCAAAAAACCTGTAAGCGTAGAAGAAGTAGAGGTCTTTTTTCAGAAGATGCAGTTGCCTGTCTTTGAGGTAATAGACCAACTGCGCAAATACCCGGAGCAGGTATCCATGTTGTCCTTGTTAATGAAGTCTGCTGAACATCAGAAGGTTTTGTTAAAAACCTTGAATGAGGCATATGTGCCTGTGGAGATTTCGTCTAAACAACTTGAAAGAATGGCGGAGAGATTCTTCGCAATCAATCAGATTTCCTTCAGTAAGATTGATCTGCCTCTGGAAGGGGCGACCCACAACAAAGCTTTGCATTTGACTGTCAAATGTGAAGGCTACTATATGAAGAGAGTCTTGGTAGATGGGGGTTCGGGAGTAGACGTATGCCCGTTTTCCACTCTGGACCGCATAGGAATTGGAGCTGAAAGAATTCGGCCCAACAATGTATGCGTGCGAGCCTTTGATGGTGAGAAGAGAGACACGGTCGGGGAGATTGATGTGATTGTGACCATCGGCCCAGTAGATTTCAAAGTGACGTTTCAAGTTCTAGATATGGACACTTCCTACAACTTTCTACTTGGAAGACCATGGATTCATGCAGCTGGGGTTGTACCCTCTACCCTCCATCAGATGCTAAAGTCTGAACATGGGACAAGAAATCGTGGTCAACGCGGAGGACGAGCAGTCAATCTATCGGGACCTATCCATCCCATATTTAGAAGCGAAAGAAGGAAGCGAACACATCGTTTATCAAGCTTTCGAGGTTGTATTGGAAGACCAACACGAAGAAGGGAACCCTTGCCCCCAACCCTTTTTGTCTAATGCCTCCATCATGGTGGCAAAAGAAATGATCAAACACGGCTTCCAGCCGGGAAAAGGTTTGGGAAAGTCCTTGCAAGGAGTATCAAAGCTAATAACTTTGCCCTCAGCCGAAAAGTTCTTTGGAGTAGGCTTCTGCCCTACCCCTGAAGACGAGAAAATGGCCAATAAAAGAAAGGAAAAGGGATGGATTCTACCACGACCGCTACCACATTTGTACCAAACTTTTGTTTGACCAAGATACGGTGAAGAAGAAGAAGAGGAGGTATTCACATCAGAGGAAATCAAAGACATATGTGGGGCTATGAGGCAAATGCTTTACGATGTTAACATGGTTCAATCGGGAGAAGGTACAATCACCGTTGAAGTGTTGTATGTGGGCCCAGAAGCCAAATTGCAAAATTGGAAGGCCACACCATTCCCAGTCAGGTGGGAGTTCTGGTAGATTTGTCCTGTCACTTTTCTTTCGTCACAAGTTACTTCAGGACGTAACTTGGATGTTTTTCTTTGTTTTCTTGTATTTTCAGTCTTCCAAATGTAACTTTGTTTATCTTCAGAAGATTCCAAGAAAATGAAATAAATATTTCATCACTTTGCACTCTTTCTAATTTTGGTTATTTATTCTTTCTTTTCAGCCCTAATAATGCGGCTTTAAATAACATGACATGCTTGCAGACTTCATGCTCAAATCGGAACACGCCACCTAATCTGGAAATAATAAACCAAGAACCGGAATATGATGAAGAGGGGGCTTTTAGGGAAATAAACTGAGAATTGGAACATTTTGAGAATAAACCTAAGCCGAACTTGAATAATACTGAACCGATTAATTTGGGAACTACCGAAGAGGTCCGAAAGACAAAGATAAGCACCCACCCAGATGAGAAAACTCGAGATGCAATAATCCAGCTCTTGTTTGAATTTAAAGATGTGTTTGCTTGGTATTATGATGACATGCCAGGATTAGGAGCCGATCTAGTGGTGCACAAGTTGCCAATCTACCCTGACTGTCGCTCAGTGTAACAGAAGCAAAGGAAGTTCAAAACTGACTTCAGTGATAAATCAAAGAAGAAATCACTAAGCAGTTAAAAACAGGGGTAATTCGGGTGGTACAATATACCACGTGGTTAGATAATGTTGTGCTTGTGCCAAAGAAGGACGGAAAGACTTGAGTATGCGTGGATTACCGAGATCTGAATAAAGCAAGTCCTAAAGATAACTTTCCTTTACCAAACATCCACATCCTCGTTGATATCATCAGGTGTTGATGGATGAAGAGGACGCCGAGAAGACTGCTTTTACCACACCTTGGGGAACTTACTGCTACCGGGTCATGCCATTTAGTTTGAAAAATGCTGGAGCAACGTACATGAGAGCTATGACTGCCATTTTCCACGACATGATGCATTAGGAAATAGAGGTGTACATGGATGATGTGATCATCAAATCCAGAACTCAGGGCGATCATGTGAGAGACTTGACAAAATTCTTTGAAAGGTTGCGGAAATACGATTTGAAGTTGAATCCGGCCAAATGCGCTTTTGGAGTCCCATCAGGTAAACTCTTGGGTTTCATAGTCAGTACAAGAGGTATTGAATTGGATCCCACAAAGATAAAATCCATCCGGGATCTACCTCCTCCCAGAACAAAGAAAGACGTAATGAGTCTTCTGGGCCGATTAAACTACATCAGTAGGTTCATCGCCCAATTGACTTCTACATGTGAGCCAATATTCAAGTTGCTAAAGAAAGATGTTGCAATCAAGTGGACAACTGAATGTCAAGAAGCTTTCGACAAAATTAAAGAATATTTGTCAAACCCTCCAGTCTTAGTCCCGCCGGAGCCAGGGAGACCTTTTTTCTTGTATTTAACAGTCTTGGAAAACTCTTTCGGTTGTGTCCTCGGACAACATGACGTGACAGGGAAGAAAGAGCAGACAATCTACTACCTGAGCAAGAAGTTTACTAGTTATGAGGTCAAGTACACTTTGCTGGAAAGAACGTGTTGTGCTTTAACTTGGGTCGCTCATAAATTGAGACACTACCTCCAAGATTATACGACTCACCTCATTACCTGGTTGGATCCTTTGAAGTATATATTCCAGAAACCGATGCCCATCAAAATATTGACGAAATACCAAATCCTGCTCACTAAGTTCGACATAGTCTATGTCACTCGCACGGCAATGAAGGCCCAAGCATTGGTAGATCACTTGGCCGAAAACCCGATCGACGAAGAGTATCAACCATTGAATACCTACTTTCCTGATGATGAGGTAAACACGACAGAAGTTGTTTTGGAGGACAGTCATGCTTGGAATTTTTTTTCGATGGGGCGGTAAACGCTAAAGGTGTAGGGATTGGGGCAATCTTGATCTCTCCTGCCGGTCAGCATTACCAAGCTACGACTAGAATCCGTTTCTTTTGCACGAACAATACGACTGAGCATGAAGCTTGCATCATGGATATGAACATGGCAATTGATCAGGGCGTTGAAGATTTGTTGATCATGGGAGATTCGGATCTGTTATCAAACAATATCAAGGTGAATGGGAGACTCGGGACATTAAACTTCTCCCTTACCGATAACATGTGAATATTCTTGGCAAGCGATTTGCATCGATAGAGTTCAGGTATATCCCACGATGTCACAATGAACTAGCTGAAGCACTTGCCACTTTAGCTTCAATGCTACCTTATCCAGGCAACGCCCATGTCAATCTTTTGGAAATCCAAATCAGGGAAAGACACGCTTATTGCAATGCAATCGAAGAAGGACCAAATGTCAAGCCATGGTAGTAAGATATCAGGAGATTCTTGAAAACACAAGAATACCCTGAACATGCTACTGGAGATCAAAAGAGGACCATTAGGCGACATGCAAGTGGTTTCTTTTTGAGCGGCGAGGTCTTGTATAAAAGAACCCCGGATCTTAACCTCTTAAGGTATGTTGATGCCGAAAAAGTAGGAAGAATCATTCACGAAGTACACGCAGGAGTGTGCGGGCCTCATATGAATGGGTATGTCTTAGCCAAGAAAATCCTTCGAGCTGGGTATTATTGGATAACTATGGAGAAAGATTGTTTCAGTTTTGTCCGAAAATGCCATCAATGTCAGGTACATAGAGATCTGATTCATGCACCTCCAACTGAGCTACATCCTATGTCAGCGCCGTGGCAATTTGTCGCTTGGGGAATGGATGTCATTCGCCCGATTGAGCCGAAAGCTTCGAATGGGCACCGATTCATATTGGTCACTATCGATTACTTCACAAAATGGGTCGAGGTTGTCACCCTCAAATCGGTCACCAAGAAAGTCGTGGTGGATTTTTTACACTCGAATCTTATTTGTCGTTTTGGTATACCTGCAACTATCATCACAGACAATGCTGCGAATCTGAATAGTCGTCGGATGGAGGAAATATGCGAGCAATTCAAAATAACGCATAGGAACTCCACTCCTTATCGGCCCAAAGCCAATGATGTCGTTGAAGCAGCAAACAAAAACATTAAGAAGATTTTGAGAAAGACAATCCATAGTTCTAGAAAATGGCATGAACAATTACCTTTCGCCTTACTGGGATATCGTACTACAGTGCGCACATCGGTAGGAGAAACCCCATACCTGCTAGTCTATGGAACCGAGGCTGTAATACCGGCAGAGGTAGAAATTCCTTCACTCCGTATGATTGTTGAAGCAGAAATTGAAGATAGCGAGTGGGTTAAGACTCAATTGGAACAGTTAACTTTGATCGATGAAAAGCGAATGGCTGCGGTCTGTCACAGACAACTGTACCAACAAAGGATGGCTCATGCTTACAACAAGAAAGTACGACCAAGAAATTTTGAAGTAGGTCAGTTGGTTTTAAGACGCATTCTTCCACATCACCAGGAAGCGAAAGGAAAATTCGCTCCTAATTGGAAGGGACCATACATCATCAGGAAGATACTGCCGAGAGGAGCATTATACTTGGGAGATATAGAAGGAAAAGATCCTGAGACAGCTGTGAATGCAGATGTTGTCAAAAGGTATTATGTCTAAGTTTGCTTCGATGATGTCCTTACAAGTCAAAATGATTGAAGGCTTTTATTCCCGCTACCCAAACACTACCAACCCTTTTTGAAAACCCTTTGAGCCGGTTACATTTCCTTGGCTACACTCTTTGGAATCCAAAACCAAATTCAAAAAAAAAACAAAAACAAAACAAAGTCAACCTGAACTACGTTCCGATTTGATTCCGAAAGGATACGTAGGCAACCTCTCCCTGAGGTTCAGTCACACCAAACCAAAATTCCCAATTTCTCCCAAAAAATGAAACCGGGGCAGATGATATGGCGATTCAGTTTAGATCCGTCAAAATGGTTCCAAAGTTGTAATTTTGTCCATAGCCCTTGTTACCCAAACCGAGTACAAGTCCTTCAAGATCGATGCAGAGAAATAGGAACTAAGAAAACATCATTGTTGCGATCCGAAGAGTTTGGAATGAAAAGAAATAAAATGAGAGAGTCTTATTGGTGAAAACCTTCGGGCACCATGAGGCGATGGAAGTAGAGAAATACAAAAAGAGAGAGTCTGTTAGTAAAAACTCGCAAAGAGTGCTATCAGACGACGGTGAGAAGGTAAATGAGAGAGGTTGATTGGCGAAAACCCGCAAAAGGGCGCTATCAACCGAAAAAGGGTATTTCACCGCTAGAGGTCCTCGCACGGCTCCTTAGTTTGGAAACATAGACCCGTTTTGGTTCACAAGGAAATAAGAGTTGGTGACGACCAAACATCTAGTTCAAGAAGCATGTCATGTCGGTTTGAAGTCAGCATACACCCCAGATAAGTCCTTCTTTCCCCAAAAGGGACACTTCTATTTTGATTCATTTTTTCATTCTTTGTTCATTTTTCTTCCACATCCCTTTTGTTTTAACTTTGGATCTCGAAATTGTTACAAAGAAAGGTGACAGGACCGATTATACAGAGTTCCGTCTGGTAAAGAAGAAAGACCCAGCCTCAGTGGTGTATTGATACAATTCCCGATTGATCATGATGATTGATTATTTCCAAAAGAATGGATATTATGGAGGAAATGGTAATCAAAGGCTAATATATTAGAAGAAACGGAATGAGACAGAAAGATAGAGCACGTACAGGAAAATCCTCATAGAAACCCGAGGCTAAACCCGGTCAGTTTGAAAGGAAGTCACCCCAAAGCCAATTGGTAGCAAAGTTGTCAATGGAAATGAGTCAAAGATCAAGCAGTGAAGATAATCAAGGCCACAAAGTCAACCACTTTTTCAACTAATAAAATGTTCTTTGTTGAAAGCAGGTCTATTCAATTGTGCAAGAGGAAGGTACAACCCAAATAAGTGAAATACGCGAGCATTAAAATGGCTCTGGAACAAGGAAAACGCATAAAAAGGGAAGTTTCTTTTCAAAAGCTTTATCTTATGCATTTGTTGATGGGTAAAAAGAAAATACCTAAAAGAAGATCCAAAAGGTTGAATAAAAGAAAAGAAAATGAAAACTCCAAAATAGAGAATCAAATCATGTTAGTCCAATATCCGTTTGGACCCCGGTCAGAAAACCGAGGGTGCTCCAGCCAGAAAGCCGTGAGACATTGCTTTTGAATTCCGGCCAGAAAGCCGTAAAAACTTTCTTTCAAAATCCCCGGTCAGAAAACCGAGGATCTCCCAGTCAGAAAACTGCAGAGCCATTTCTTTAAACCCCAGCCAGAAAATTGAGAGTCTTCCGGCCAGAAAGCCGTGAAACATTGTTTTTTTAATTCCGGCCAGAAAGCCGTGAAACTCTTCTTCAAAATCCCCAGTCAGAAAACCGAGGATCTTCCAGTCAGAAAACTGTGGAGCCATTTCTTTAAACCCCGGCCAGAAAATCGAGGGTCTTTCGGCAAGAAAGCCGTGAAACGTTGCTTTTGAATTTCGGCCAGAAAGCCGTGAAAACTCTTCTTCAAAATCCCTGCCAGAAAACCGAGGATCTCCTAGTCAAAAAACAGTGGAGCCATTCATTAAAACCCCGGTCAGAAAACCAAGGGTCTTCCGACCAGAAAGCCATGAGACGTTGTTTTGAATTCCGGACAGAAACCCGTGAAAACTTTCTTTCAAAATCCCGGTTAGAAAACCGAGGATCTCCTAGTCAGAAAACTGCGGAGCTGTTCCTTCAAAACCCCAGCCAGAAAATTGAGGGTCTCCCAGCGAAAAAACCGAGGAACGTTTATTTGTGAAACTATCGTTTCAAAAAATCAAGATTCTCTTGACCAATACCAGAAGAGTCTTTTTAATCATTTTTCTGTGTCACAACTGACTCACGAAATTTCCTAGCGAAACTGGGGCAGAAAAATTTCGTTCGTTCGTTTGTTTTTTTTTTTGTTGTCTAAGTAGGTTTGACTTCGGGGCCCAAGGATCGAGATAACCTATGAGCGGAACCACAATCCAGAATGAAGAAAAGAAGAAATGAACCAAAAGAAAATGGGTTCAAATATTGGAATAAACATAGGCGTGGATTGCTCAAAATCTGATTGAAGTCACCAGCTCCGCCGATTCCATTTCACTCAATATCACAAGAATAAACAAGCATGTACAGCTTGCAAGCATCAAGATTCAGATCGAGGTCTGCAGCGAAATCAGCTAAGACTCAAGATCAAGTTTTCAAGAGAATCATACATAGGAATCTTGTAGCTCATAGTTGATAGCATAGCTTTTAGTTTCTCTTTTGGTGTAATAAGGAGGCCAGTAAGCAGTAAGCAGCAACAACAACAACGGTAGCAACAGTAACAGCAAAGTGTCAGTCCACGGTAGTCCCAACTACCAAAACTTCCCGAACTACATTGACCTGATTCCTGTTTAGCCCAGGATATGTAGGAAACCTTTTGAAGCAAAGGTTCGGTCAAGTCTTTTAAACAAAATGCTTCACATGGAGTTCTCAAAACGGGCAAAAATTGCTCGTATTCGCTCACTTATCTTTGCACAAAAACTCTTCGTGTTTACGCGCAAAGAGGGGCAGCTGTGAGCACGTGATTTTTGCCCTATGAGAGAAATACTCCCAAAAATTCAAAATAAAATAAATTTAGTTTTCTTACAATTGTTGTGAATTTTGTGTTATTTTCTTGTATTATTTTGCATTTTTTTATCTGTGCATATTTGTTTGTTTAGATAAAGAAATATACAAGCATAATAAGAACTGGGCCAACATTAAGTCTGAATTGTGGCCCAATGTTTTAGCTCAAACGATCCGGTCTAGGTATTTAAATTGATAGAATCTCAGTCGTTCATTTCCTCAGATCCAAAGGTTGAGATTATTAATGAATTTCTAATGGTTAATTAATATGAGAGACTTGATCTCAACCGTCCAATCCAGATGATCCTACGGAACAGACCTATTGGCTTCATATGGGTCAATACGGCATCGTTTGATTAGGCCAAGCCATGACCGTTGATCATCAGAGATCCAACGGCTAGGATCACTTTGAGGGCTCCGAGTATATAAGGCGTTGGTCTCAGTAGAGACCAGCCATTATACACTCCACACAACCCTAGCCGCCACAATCCTTACACACCACCCCTTCTTCTTCTTCTGCGTTTTAACCTACACACCACGAACCCTCCAATAACACCCGCCGGAATGCCTCCCAGGAACAACCACCAGGCAGTAATTCGGGAGCCACCCCTCCCCGCCTACGTTTTCTTGTTCCTTATGTTCTTTTTCTTCTTCTGTTTGTATATATATGTATGTATATATATATATAATGAAGCTGGTCGAATGATCGTTGTTTCAATCCGGTTAGTCGATTTCAAATTTTTGTTCTTGTCCATATTTTGTTAATATTTTCAGATCCGAAATTATTGTATGTTGGTTGTTTGTCTTCTTGATTTGTTGTTCATCATGATTCCAGATTAGTCATGAAACTTGTTTATTTATTTTGTTTAAGTTTTGAACATAAGAATGTGTAATTAATCACTTGGATGTTTATTTTGATTGTAATATTTTTAGATTTAATTTGTAGTTCAATTAATTATTGAGTTCTATTAAGTTTGTTTTTGAGTTTAATTGGACTTTGATCCTTGTATATTATTGATTATGTGTTTGTTCATGAAATTAATTGTAGAATTTGATTAGAAATTGATTTCGTGTGTTCATTGTAGCACATGATTTTTGTCTAACGAGAATTACTCCCAAAATCCAAAAAAAAAAGAATAATTTTGGTATCGTGCATGATTTTCTAAAATTTTGTTTGATTTTCTTAATTATTATTCGCATTTTTTGTCCATACGTGTTTACTTGTTAAAATACATATATATATATATATATATATATATATATATATATATATATATATATATATATATATATATAAATTTAGGATTTAATTAAGTAATTTTGGTTATCTATGCATTTTTAGTCAAATTGTGTGGTTTGATGTTTAATGTTTAATTGTTTGTGAAAAATTACTACTTAGAGTTAATTAGTAATTGTGATGGTTTAATTTATTTTTTGTAATTAAAATTATGATTTATAGTTTTAATTCTTAAAATAAAACAAAGAAAAAGGGAAAAGAAAGAAAAGAGAATGGAAAATGAGAGAAGAGTTCGGAATTGGGCCAACTTTAGAACCCAAGCCCAAACCATTTTTTCTACCCAGTCCACGCCCAAAACCGGAAAACCCGGTCCGCCCAGCCCCCCTTTTAAACCAAACCATGCCTCTTTTGTCTTTCAATTTGATCCAAGCCGTCCAAATTATTTGATCCAACGGCTCGGATTAATTATTTTGATTTAGTATACCAAATTACCCCCCCCCCTAAACCAAACAGATCCCCTCCACACCTATCTCTCTAACCCTAGGACCCCCGACGAACCCCCGCCCTAAGCCACCATCTCCCGCCTTCAGGAAATTGCCTCACCGCGGTTTCGGTAGGCCAATGGCTCGCACATTCACGCCCCAAACTCCCCAATTCCAAGTATGAATCCAAAAGGGGTCGAAGATTGTGTAATTCTCACTTTGCCTTTGTTTGAGGTAATTTTCTGTCCTTATTTCTGATTCTTATTTTTTGTTTTGATTAGTTGGGTGATAATTCTCGTTTCTTTACTCAATTCTATTAAACCGCCTTTCTACTCTATAAGACCTTATTTTTTTGGGGTTGTTTTGATTATCTCTGTTGATTAACGATTGTGTTAATATATTCGATTCTATTCGATAATCATCAAAATAGTTTAGTTTCACAGTCCTCTTTGTTTTGCCGACCCTGTGAATCTCGGTCAACATTAACTTTGATTGTGCGTATGTGTTAAAATTATAGTCGTAAATGCTATCGATCAGTCGTATTAAACAACAACACTGTTAACGTTGATTTGAAGTAATTTGTCCTGTTTTGTTGATTGATTTCTCTGAGTTTAGCCATAGAATTGGTTGTAGCTGTTATACATTGGATTAACAATAATTGATGGCTGCTAATCAACATCATTTACAGGTCTGTCTATGAGGCTGCTAGTTTTAGATGGGGGGTACAATTTTATTATTTAATTAAAGATAGTTGGTATAAAAAACACTGAAAAGAGTAGAAACGGACACACATTCACACCTTGAAAGAACAGATTTTTATATGCTTTGAGACTTTTGAGAAAACAGATTCTTTTCTCACACATTTCATGAAGCACCTTTTCTGAAACAAACATTCTAAAACAGATTTTTTAAAACAGAAAGATTGAGAGAACATAGGTCTTACATACTGATTTTAAGAAAAGAAATTGGATTTCACAAATTTCAATCACCTCTTCATATTCAGAAACATAACAGATTTGGAAGAGATAAAAGAGGGCCAATACACACTTTGATATACACTGTTTTGAATGATCAGTCTTGAAGTTCTTTAGCCTTCATTCTCAATAGTTCCTTAGCCCTGTCTAAAGCCCATTTTGTTTCTTTGTTCATAAGGTTTCTTTTGCATTTTTACTTAAGCTTTTGGTGTGCTGTTTGGTTTTGAATTTCTGCTGTTTGATTTTCTCAAGTCCTCTATGGGTTGATTTCTTTTCCTAAGATTTCAATTTACTTTCCCGGACTGTTTATTACTATTTCATAGTAGCGTTGGTTTGTTATTGGGACTTCTTTGCTGCTGCGTTTGCTCTGGTTTTGTTGGGAATTTGCTGACTGATTTGTCCTCCTTCATTTGTTATTGGAATTCCAGGTACATCCTTTGTAACCATGTTGATTATGAAGTAAAAGTTTTGAGGAAAATGGGCTGATATTGAAGAGCGGAGATTTATATTAACATGGTAGTTATTTAGCTATTCTACATGTATTGGATGAATATTGAGATACTTGCGTACTTCTTTAAACGTTTTTTTTTTATTTAAATTTTTCTAGAATTGCTAGAACAAATTCGTATGGTTCATCTATTTAAATACGAAGGTTCCGTTTGAAGCTATAAGTTAGAATTTCTTTATCTAAATACCGGTATGTTGGGTTAAAACTCAGATTTATATCCTGGAGTATTAACTGAATGTCAAGGTAATATAAGTAATTGAAATAGACATTATGTTTTGCATATCTTGAAACTATAATGTGAATTATTAGTTAATGGGCTTCTCCATTCTAAAATGTTACAAATCAGGAGACTATGGTTTTAAAAATTGTAATAGAATCCAAAAGGCCTCAAACGACAATATACATTAGTATAAATCAATTTTGCTATTTGGAATTTTTGGGACTTACCTTAGAGACAAATAGGTATTGATATACTTATTCCTTTATTATTAGAATATATGATTCAGAATTGCATGCATTAATGTAAAATTTCAATGTTCTGCCAAAATCCAGATTAGTCATGCGACAACAGTGCTGTTACAATAATTGTATATTTGTTAGTATTAGTTTGTAAAAGTTTTGGGGTTTGAACTCAGTTTGTTTCAATGGTTTTAATTTTTACCATATTGATTTTAATAAATGGGACGAGCCTCGCCAAATAAAAATGCACAAATTGTGGAATCTTCATTATGTATATACTAGATATTTATAAACAAGAATAACATCAGATATTTTAGCCAATTACAATAATTTAAGCGACCGTGCTAGAACCACGGGATCCGGGGGTGCCTAACACATTCCCTCGGGTCAACAGAATTCCTTACTTAGAATTTATGGTTCGCAGACTTCATTTGGAAAGTCAAAATTTCCTCGATTCGGGATTTGAATAAATTGGTGACTTGGAACACCACAATTTATTCCAAGTGGCGATTCTGAAAATAATTAAAATAATTCCGTTTCGAATATTGTCACTTAAATTGGAAAAACTCCCTTACGCCTTCTACCCTCCGGGGCAGGGCGCGCCAAAAGGATGTGTGACACCCGTAACTCGAGAACGGAGGGTGACGGCACAAATGTTCTATCAACCGCATCTGGAGAAGCAAATTGCATCCCTCGAAGAAGTCATGCCCTGCTTTACCGGATGTGAGGGCACGAAAGATATCAGCTACAATCATTGGTGCCGGTGTGCTATTATCTTGCACAAGAAGAGTACTGGCAATCCTGGCGATCCTTATATCAATATTTCCATCTTTTCTCGAGAATATGACCAATCCCAAAAATGCCACTATAAAAGCGAAACGCCTATGCTCTTCCCACTTGACTCGATTAGATTAACTGCAGAGCTTGTTTGTAGGGTTGCTAAATCCCCCAATATGACCATATCTGCGGCAGATAAAACTTAAAGTACAAAACCCATGAGCCAAGTCTTCATTATGAACGTTCCTGGCAATTTTCAGGGAATCGGGGAATCTGTTCACTATAATTTCCCTCGGAGCCACGGGGTATTTATCCTTCAGGGGAACCTCACATTTCCCCATATAATAAGCAATTTCTTCTAATGTAGGAGTGAGCTCAAAATTTGAGAAGTGTAGAACATTATGTGCAGGATCCCAACAAGCAACGAGAGCCCAAATGATATCACCACGGGGTATTATGTCCATCAACCCAGTAAGATCTTTCAGATATTGGTTGACCCAAACCTGTCCCTGTTGGCCCAGATCGTTCCACCATAATCTCAACTCCAAAGGGAGTTTTTTCATTAAGGCAAAGGGTTCGTTTTGTATTGTTCTCATCCTGTACATTTATTAAAGGCGATTTTATTCATAAAAAGGAAAAATATTTTTCAAAGACAATTTTCCGTTATTTTTTGAAAGAATTAGCCTTTCTAGGCTATTTATTTTACAAAGAAAAAGACATAACTTCAAAGTGGCCATTATTACAAAAGTAGCCTTCCGGCATCCTTTCGGAACATTCGGCTATTTCCTAAAATAACAATCACTTTGATTTATTGAAAACTAAAATTCGACATTTTTTGGTCATTTTCTTAAAAGGGTGGTTGGACCTGTCAAGGGTTGCCTACGTATCCTACCTAATGGAGAGAATCAAACTTGTGTAGTTTGGTCAGATTATTACGTGAGCAAATATTTTAACTATATTATTCCACCTATTTTTTTAAACTTTCTTTTCAAATTTCGACAGAGTTTCATCAACATTTCAATACTTTTCTATTCTAGAATCTCTCTTTCTTTTCTTTTCAAAAATTTAGCCGGTCCGCATAATAATCCAAGACAAAAACATGCAACATACAACATGCTCGGTCTTTAATTACCGGGTCACCTGTCCTTGACGCACCCAACCCCTGTGTTGAGTCCCTTAAGTCAGATATGATGCAAATAAACGTCCTAGATCTTGGTTCAATATCCTGATGTTTCAATGGTACTAGACCGTGTACCTGAGTCGACAACTCGGATCGAGGAGGGGGCTACGTAACGAGGACCTGTGGGGTCGTTCGGCTTTGTAACTTATCTGGCATATATTTCTTATTTAGGGGGTGACATTAACAGAAAGGGGAGTCTCAACCAGTAAGCACATCCCCGGAGGTAAGAAGAAAAGGGTTTTTGGCACAATTTTATATATACAATCCACGTAATATCAAAGAGGTAAACACGTAACACGTTGATCAAAGCATATAATGAAGTCAAATAATATCAAGAACGACAATTCAATAGAGATCGAATTCTTAAACCCTGAACTGAAGTTCTGGGTTGCTTATCCCCAGCAGAGTCGCCAGAGCTATCTCATCTCCCTTTTTACTACCTTTTTTTTTGCAAAAAGGAATAAGGTATACCTCATTAATTACTAATACACCCGGAAAGGATGTAATAATCATCAACGAGGAAGGAGTTTTTTCAATTTAAGGATCGAAACGGGATTTTATTTAGAGTTTTAGAGTCGCCACTTGGGAAGATAATTGTGTCCAAGTCACCGGTTAATCCCGAATTCAAGGAAATTTTACTCTGTTTAAACAGTCCGGGCAACTAGAAATCTGGATAAGGAATTCTGTTAACCCGGGAGAAGGTGTTAGGCACTCTCGGATTGCGTGGATTTTGCACGGTCGCTCAACTATCGTTTTGACTTTATTTGATTTTGTTATATGCTTTATAAAATGTGAATGTTTTATTTTTTATAATTTAGCGGCTTACGACATCGCGAAAATGTATTTTGAGTCACACCGCAACCAGTACACCTGTGACTTTAATACGTTTCAGCTTCGTCGGGATTTAAGATTTGAGTCACATTAGATGTGCACTCGTGTTAAGGAATGTATATTTTAGATGGTACCTATAATGACTACAGCTTGTTATCTTTTAGGAAAGACCGTGAAATTCGCTAAACGGTCTTCCCGAGTCTATCACTTATTAACGTTCATATGGGGGCACCACGTATTTTTGTTCTTATACGTGGCTCGTCCCGTTATTTTAGAAGTCTCTCTATTTTTTGTTTTTCCCCTAATTATTTTACTTCTTTTGTATTTTCAGAACTGTGTCCAGGCCCATTATTCCATTTCCAGGCCTGGACATTTGTGGACCGAATTTAATAGTCCAGTTCACACAACTGGGTTTCAGAAACCCAATATATGTGAAAGTCGTTATTCAGAGGCCCATAGATGAATCCAGTTGCATCTGGGCCTATACTATCTATCAAGCCCAAATCAGACAAGAGTAATATAAAGCAGAATCGATATTTCATAACTAACATACAAACACTCATTAAACGATAAAATAAATCAACCAATAGCATTTTATTTCATAAGGAACTGGAGTACAGGTGTATTAACATTAATTCTGAATTCTAATTATCAATCACTAATTGAACTTAAATAATAGACTACTGTCTCATCTACTTTAAACGGTGATACGAGGCTTAATAATGCAAATTGAATTGTCATTAATTACTGATTCTAACACATACTATTCTGGATCGTTATTAAGCTAAACTAAATGACAGAGCATGCTGTAACTTGATTTACTTATTTCGAATTATCATAATCAAATTAAGTGAGATAAATTAATTGCTGTTTTTAGGTTATTAAGCCTGTTTACTAAGTGAGTTAAGCTCATATATCATCCTATTTTTTAACCTAGATTAACGATGATTATAGCTATATCTACACTACCTCTACAATATCTATCACATTGTTCCAGTCTCGTACATATTCAGTTGTTACAAATGTACCTATCAAATTACAGAATGTCTAATGCACCATAACTATAAATCTATGAAATACAGTAGAAGACTTCATTCGAATAACTCATGAACTTTTCATTTCTTCAATTGATTGGCAATTAGATTTTTGGATAGAAAGTGTACCTAGATCAGCAAATGAAACTTATAAGTCTAGGCAGCGAGATGAAGAATAGTCAGCGATTACAGCAGCAAAATAGTAGAAGAACAACCACAGCAAAGCAGCAATATCACAGTCAATTATAATCTTCAAACCCAGCAAATAAGCAACACAACAAGTAGAATTGAAGAAATCCAATAGAATCCAATAGTATCGAACAACAGAAAACTTAAGCTAGAACTCCAGAATTAGAAACCTTCGACTACTAGCTTTCAATTCAAATTAGTATTTTCTAATTTCAGAATTCTCCAACGTCTAACTCTTAATTTTGTCATCTCAGAATGTTCAACCTCTAATTCAGGCTCAAATAAGGCCTATTTATAGATGATTTGGGTCAAATTTTGAGGGGGAAATTCAAAATTCTTATTCTTAATTCCCTCCTCTTAATTCTCTTCTTAGTTATAGTTTGGTACCTTTATTATAAGCTCGAAATGCCTTCCAACCCTTGCTGGAAGGTTCTAGGTAATTCTATTGGATTCCATTAAGGGCATATTACTAGGCTCCCCTCACTTTCTAAGGATTATCACAGTTATACCTTTTTACTAGGCATGTTTTACCCTTTATTTTATGGTTAATTATAGAAATACTAAGCATTAAAGTCTGTTTTGTCCCTATAGGCTCTATTAAATTCACAATTATACCATTTCTTATTCCCTTTGTACCCTTATTGTTATCTAATATTTACCCGACCTGCTGATGGTCAGAGTGTCTTAGGTTTAATACTATTTAACTACTAGCCACTATCTTTTAAACCATTTAAGACTTGGCCAGATTTTAACCCTAGTTCCATTTTAATTTTAGCCTCTTTTAATTGTCTTAGACTAATTTAAAATGTAACCCTTTTATTATCACTAGATAATCAGAATTAGATTGCAGAACTAACCTACTTTAATGTTTCAAAAATGGCCAGACTAATTACATAGTCCAAATTATTTCAACAGTAGCCTGACTAAGTCATTTTCAATAATAGCCAGATTACTAACTATACTTGTCTTTACAGCTATAACCAATACTACAAACCACAATAGAATTTAACATAGTCTAACATATGAATCAATTACAAATATAGCCAATTTATGCCATTTTGCACACATAGCCTAAATCATAAATCATTCTTCAATTAACCAAAACTCAGAGGGAAATTTGATAATGGTTAAATCCTAACTAACTAAACTATAATTTCAGACTAGGCACAACGAATAAATCACACATCAAGAAGCATATTCAAAACAAGATTCATATGTTGAACTTATAAAAAACCCTAAGGAGCTAAAACAGATTAGTTATGTGCAAAGATGTGACGACCCGGCCCGTCGTCACGGGAATTACCACCCCGTTATGTTGAAATTGTATGTTTTATGCTTTTATATCAGTGTTAAAGTCTATCGGGTGAGTTAGGAATGGTTTGGATTGGAAATGAGGCATATAGCCTTTGTGAAGGAAACTTGAATAAGGAAAAGTCAACACGGAGTTGACTATTTGGTTAGAGGGCTCAGAACCGGATTCTGATGATTCGGTTAGTTCCGGGAGGTGATTTGTGACTTAGGGGAATGATCGGAATTGAATTTGGAGGTCCGCTGTAGAAATAGGCTTGAATTGGCTAAGGTTGAATTTTGGCGAAATCCGAACGATAGGTGAGATTTTGATCCGGGGTTCGGAATGGAATTCCGATAGTTGCTGTAGCTCCGTTAGGTGATTTTGGATGTGCCTGCAAAATTTCAGGTCATTCGGACGTCGTTTGGTCGGGTTTTTGATTGAATGTGTAATTCGGAAAGTTTTAAGGAATTTAGGCTTGAATTCGATGTGAATTATGGATTTTTGATGTTGTTAGATGTGTTTTGAGGATTGGAACAAGTTTGAATAAGGTATTAGGGTGTGTTGGTGTGTTTGGATGAGGTCCCGGGGGCCTCGGGGTGTTTTCGGATGGTTAAACGGAAGAAAATCATGGAAATTGCAGGTTGAAGTATTCTGGTTCTGTCATTTTCGCCCCTGCGGAAATGTGGGCGCGGAGGCGAGTCCGCAGGAGCGGACTGAGGAGTGTAGGAGCGCTTGGCATCGCAGAAGCGGAATCCTTTCCGCTGAAGCGGCGTCGCTGGTGCGAGTGGGTGACCGCAGAAGCGGACTTGATGAAAAGGGGAAAGTCCGCAGAAGCGGATTCTTGACCGCCTGGGCGAGTCCGCAGGAGCGGACTCTGGTGCGCAGAAGAGGGAGTTTTCGCAGAAGCGGGGGTTCAATCGCGGAAGCGGACGCGCGTAAGTGGTCCTTTTCTCGTAGAAGCGGAATTGGCCGGCTAGGCCAGGAATCGCTGAAGCGACCCTCTGGTCGCGGATACGGACTCGTACGAGCGAAATTTTATCCGCAGAAGCGAAAATTGCAGTGAGTTAAGTGTATCAGAAGTTAGAAAATTTCAGAAACATTTCACACATTTGGGTCTCGACTTTAGAGGCGATTTGGGCGATTTTGAAGAGAAATTCAAGGGAAATCATCAGGTAATCAACTATGGACTTAAACTATGATTAGTATTGATAATATTATGCAATTATATCATGAAAATGGAGGAATTTGGGGTAATTTATGGAGGATTTAGCCCTAGGCTTGAACTTTAGAAAATCAAGGTTTTGAATGGGCAAATGGAGTCCGAATTTGGTAAAATTGATATGCTTAGACTCGTATCGTGATGAGGATTCCAAATATGTGACTTTTGTAATTTTTTGACAAGCGTACCGGAAGTCAGGTTTTGATAACTTGGGAATTTTGATGTAAATTGAGTTGTATTGATTGGGTGTCGTCCCATTGGCCTAATTTGTTGTATTTCTACTGTATTTGATCAGATTCTACGCGTACGGAGCTTGATTCTCGTGGCAAGGGCATTGCGGAGTAGTCGTCGCGCCATATTGAGGTGAGTAATAGATGTGGGTGATGACCAGCGGGTTCGAAACCCCGGTATACCACTTTGTGACACTGTATAGCGGCGAGACACGTACTCTCTTGTGAGTGCGGGGTCGATTGTGATTGGGGACTATGACTTAGTCCGACTTGTTGATACTTGTATTATGATATTAGGCTATTCTTGAGCCGTCGATCCTCCTTCTCGGATGGTTGCATATTATATATTGTGATAATGGCCACTCTTGAGCCGAGGAACCCCCTTCTTGGGCGGTTGAGTATACTTGTGGGCCATGAGCCGGTTATTGGATCCCGCGAGGATCGTTATCATTGTCTTATCATATTGACATGCTAGTTTACTACTAGTCTGCAGCTATTTCTGTTATCATGATATTTCCAAATCTCTGGAACTTGATATCTCTGTTTTCAACTGAAAAATGATAAAAGATGTTTTCAAAACTACTTTTGAGCCTGCGAGGCTGTGATTGCATATTAGCTGACTAGTAGTGGATCGGGCTGCGCGCCGCAGCAGTACATATGTCGGATCGGACTGCACGCCGCAGTGATATTGTGCTTGGGCTGTAGGAGCCCCTCCGGAGTCTGAACCCCCGCAGTGAGCACGGGTACCCAAATTGGATCGGGCTACGCGCCGTAGCGGTCATATCATGCATTGCATTGCATTTTAGCTACATCCTGCTAGCTGTTATACTGTTTTGCTGGTACTTGTTGGTACAGGTACAGTCAATATAAATTCTGTGACAGGGTATTTGATTACAGCTTTACATAGGGCTAATATACGCCATCCTGAGTCGAGGCCGGTCTTAGTGGGTGATGCCATTTGCCCGGGTAGGCTGACCCTTTTGAGAGGGGTCGTACCCGATATTACCTCCCTGATAGTCGAAGCAGACGACATACCAGTCGCTGCTGAGGTGGCTGCTGACGATAGAAGAGCAGATTCTAAGCTAGCTCCCACGGATGCGGACATGCCGCAGGGGGATCACGCTTGAGTCGAAATGGTGGTGGTGTGGCCTAACCGTCGAATCATGATCCTGACTGTTTATAACCTGTTGGAGGAGAGTGAGCAAGCCGGGGCGGACATGACTTTGTTGTGCGCGGCTACCGAGAGCGAGACTCTAAAAGACGTCAGCGATAGGGACATATCCCGACGAGTCGACGGTGCGGCTTTGCTGATATGCTTTGTTATTTTTTATTACTTAGTGTGAGCCTTTAGGCATCTGCTGACTTATGTTGTGTTCCCTCTTCAGAACCTCATTTTGGAAGTGGAGAGGGGACTTCGTGCTCAGAGGAACACTGCCACCCTCAAAAGGGTAATAAAAAGTACAAAGAGTGCCAAGCTAACAACCAGACGTTGGTGGATATCTATGCCCAAGACAAGCAGTTTCATGTATTTTGCAAGGGTTTGGAGCAGTCGGAAGCTCGACTGCGAGAGCGTGTGGCTCCGTTAGAGCAAGCAGATGCAAATTTAATGATTGCCGTGGCTCAAAACACAGAGCCGGAGAATCTCCTTCGGTCGAAAGAGGATGAGTTGGAGATTGGCCATGGGGCAATGGCGGAGGCTACTGAATTACGTGCCAAAGTTGATGCCCTAACCACCAAGCTCAATGCCAAGGCAGCTGAAGTTGACGCTCTCAAGCAGGTAGTAGCGACCAGATTTGTCGATGATGTATCTAGTGAGGCGCACGACATGTGGATGTATGTCGAGGCCAGCCTGACAGTTTTTGAAGAGTTGCGCATCGCTGGTCGGGCTACCGAGGCGAAGGTTGAGGACCCGTTGTCTTGTTCGGGACTCCAGAGAAGCTTTCCGTTATAACCCTGATTCCCCAGGCCCAATGGACTGTACCTTTGTAGATGTGAACCAACTAGGTACTAGGCCCTAGATTTCTAGGTTATTTTGTGCCGAGGGCGGAGACGAGCAAGGCGGCGGGCCGGCTGGCAATGGCGAAAAGGTAGTTAGGATCTATATTTATTTTGTAGTTGTGATTTTACAGCCGAGGGGATAAGATTTTTTGTAAATGTATACTTTTTTTGGGGTAAATGGAAGTCATTCTTTTGGTGTTCATATCTTCTTTCTGTACCTTTCATTTTATATGCTTGTTGTAGTAGTATGCGTAGTATCGATCGTTCTCAAGTTAATTTGTCATAGTCGTGCTGGGTCAACCTTGTATGGTAACTACTTCAGTCTTTTGCTTATCTGGGAGTGTTTGTGATTATTTAGTGATTTCGATTGTGTCGGATCGATTTATCATAGTTGAGACGAGTTGATTACTATGATATTGGCCTCAGCCATTTGTTCGTTTTAAGGTGGTCGAGACCATTTTAACAATCTCGACCGTGTCGAGTTGATCTATCATTATTGAACTAAGTTTATCACCTTGATACTGGCCTTGGCTTTTTATACGTTATGGATGGCCTTAGCCTTTATATATTGTATATGGCCTTAGCTTTAACTGCTTTATAGGCGGCCTTGACCTTTTGTACGTCATCGATGGCCTTAGCCTTTTGTACGTTGTAGACGGCCTTAGCCATTTGTATGTTGTAGACGGCCTTTAGCCTTTTCTGTGTTATAAGTGGCCTCAGCCTTTTATATATTGTAGATGTCCTTAGCCTTTCCTGCTTTATAGGCGGCCTTGGCCTTTTGTACGTCGTAGACGGCCTTATCCTTTTTTATGTTGTAGATGACCTTATACTTTTTTGTGTTATAGGCGGCCTTAGCCATTTATATATTGTAGATGGCCTTAGCCTTTTCTACATTGGAGATGGCCGTAGACTTTCATAAATATGGAGATGGTCGTAGCCTTTCATACATTGGACATGGTTGTAGCCTTTCATACATTAGAGATGGTCGTAGCCTTTCATACATTTGAGATGGCCATAGCCTTTCATGCATTGGAGATGGCCATAGGCTTTCATACATTGGAGATGGCCGTAGCCTTTCTTACAATGGAGATGGCCACAGCATTTCACATATTGGAGATAGACAAAGCCTTTCATACATTAGAGATGGACGTAGCCTTTCATACATTGGAGATGGCCGCAGTCTTTCATATATTGGAGATGGTCGTAGCCTTTCATACATTGGAGATGGTCGTTGGCTCAGTCCCTGTGATACGCCTGTTGTGCTGGCTAGCAGAGTAACTGGCGTGTCATATTTGCCTCGTGAGAATTTTCGAGCATCTCCTTTGTCGCCTCATTAAAAACCTTTCTGAGAAAACCCGATTGGGACAAAACTCGGATAAGGAAAAAGAAGTACGACTCGGGGGTGCTCTTTTGAAATGGAAATACTTGAGGTGAGAGATGTTCTAGTTGTTTTGGAGCATCTTCCCTTCCATGGTCTCTAGTTGAAAAGATCCTTTATCTGCTCTCATAGTAATTTTATAAGGTCCGTCCCAATTGGTACACATCTTTTCTTCGCTTGGGTCCTTGGATGCCAAAGTCTTGGATTTGAGGACGTAGTCGCCTACTTTGAGTGATTGGATTTTTTCCCTCTTGTTGTAGTATCTCTCAATTTGCAGTTTTTGGGCCGCCATCGTAATGTGAGCCATTTCCCTCCTTTATTTAGCTTCATCGAGGTCTTGGAGTCGGTTCGAATCATTTTCTTCTCTGCTTGTGTGTGAGTACCTCAGACTTGGCTTGCCTACATCGACTGGTATGACGGCATCAATTCCGTAAACCAGCGAGTATGGTGTTTCTCCCGTGGAAGATTTAGTGGTGCTCCTATATGCCAAGAGCTCCTCAAGTAGCTGTTCAGGCCATAGACCTTTGGTGTCTTCAAGTTTGTTTTTCAATATATTCAGTATGGTTTTGTTGGATGACTCTGGTAGACCATTGGAGGCAGGATGATACGGTGTGGAGAGTATCCTTTTGATGTGCCATTTGTCGAAGAATTCGGTCATTTTCTGACAGATGAAATGTTGCCCTTTGTCACAGGTGATTTTTTTGGGGATAACAAAGCAGCAGATGATGTTCTTCCATATGAAGGCGATGACCTCTTGCTCGCGTATTTGGGCGTATGTACTTGCTTCTACCCACTTGGAGAAATAGTCAGTTAAAACTAATAAAAAACATATCTTTCCTCGTCCGACAGGTAACGACCCGATTATGTCCATTCCTTATTTGATGAAGGGCCAAGGGAAAGTGACCGAATGGAGGTGTTCTCTCAGTTGGTGTATCATGGGGACAAACGTTTGACATCTTTCACATCAGCGGACGTACTCTGCGGCATCCTCTTTCATAGTAGGCCAATAATATCCGGCTCGTATTAGGCGAGCATACAAGTGATCGATTTCCCGTATAGGTGCCACAATAGCCTTCGTGTACTTCCTCCAATACTGGCATCGTTTGATTGGGGCCTAGGCACTTGGCCAGGGGTCCTCCAAAGGTCCTTTTGTAGAGCTTGTCGTTTATCATGCAATATATGGCGGCCTACATACAGAGCTTCTTTGCCTCTTTTTTATCGGGCGGGAGAGTTCCATCCTGCAAGTATGAAAAAAATTGGTTGCGCCAGTCCCAGGTTAAGTGTAAGGAGAGTACTTCTGTATGATCGATTGCCAAGTGGAGGAGAGTGACGACGCTTTCTTAGTTGAGGCTTGTGGTGGTTGCGGCTAGTTTTTCCAGACCATCCACTTTGGTATTCTGTGCTCCGGGAACTTGCTCGAAGCGGCACTCGTCGAGTTGTGTCATCAACCTGTGGATTTTTACCTGATACTTCTGCAATCTTTGTTCATTGATTTGGTAAGTCCCAGTGACTTGATTTACCATGAGCTGAGAGTCGCAATGCAGGACGAGTCGGCAATCCCCGTATCTGATCTTTATACCTGCAATAACGACATTGTATTTAACCTTGTTGTTAGTCATCTCGGGCCATCATATGGACTGGCGAATAATTTTGCTCGTGGTGACTTCGAGGAGAAGTCCTAGTCCTGATCCCAAGGCATTAGCGGCTCCATCCGTGTAGAGGGCCTAGAGGTCGGTATTTGAGGTGGAGTGCAGGGCTTCCTTTTCAGCCTCTGGTAGTATTTTTGCACTGAAGTCGGCCACGAAGTCGGCAAGGACTTGTGACTTGATGGCGGTCCTTGGGATATATGAGATATCATGCTTGCTGAGATCTGTGGCCCATCTGGTGAGTCAGCCTGATAGCTCGGGCTTATGTAGAATGCATCCTAAGGGAAATGTGGTCACCACTTTAATGGGGTGGCATTAGAAATATGGTCTGAGCTTTCTTGAAGCTGTGACCCGTGCCAGAGCCAATTTTTGATGTGTGGAGACCATGTTTTGGCGTCCATTAGGGTTTTGATAATGTAATAGATATGGGATTGTGTACCTTTCATTTTACGAATCAAAACTATGCTGTGGTGACTTTTGATACGGCCAAATATGTCAGTAGGGGCTCACCGGGCTCTGCTTTGGTCAGCAGTGGTAGTGACGATATATACGTTTTCAGTTCTCGCAAGGCTTTGATGCATTCCTCATTCCACTGGAATCCGTTGTCCTTTCTTAGGGCTTTGAAAAATTTGTGGCATCTGTCGGAGGATCACGAGATGAATCTGGACAGGGCGGCTATTTGGCCCGTCAATTTCTATACCTGCTTTTTGCTGTTTAGCACCTCAGGTTTTGAGGCAATCGCCATGATTTGGTCGGGGTTGACTTTGATACCTCTTTAGGATACCAGAAACCCTAGAAACTTTCCCGATGCCATGCTGAAGGCACATTTCTTGGGATTTAGCTTCATCCCATGCTTTTTTATTATTTCAAAGGCCTCTTGTAAGTGGTTGATGTGATCATTGTTTTTTTCGGATTCCACTAGCATGTCGTCAATGAAAACTTCCATGGTTTTACCGAGTTGCCCTTTAAACATCTTGGTGACCAGTCTTTGATACGTGGCCCCTGCATTTTTTAGCCCAAAAGGTAGTACTTTGTGGTGGTAGGTTCCTTGGTATGTGATGAAGGTTGTTTTCTCTTGAACTTCTTCGGCCATCAGGATTTGGTTGTAACCAGAATATGCATCTAGAAAACTCAGCAGTTCGTGTCTGGCAGTGGCGTCGATCAACTGGTCGATGTGTGGGAGGGGGAAAGAGTCCTTAGGGAACACTTTATTCAGGTTGGTGAAGTCCACGCACATTCTCCACTTCCCATTTTTCTTTTTGACCATTACGACATTGGCGACCCACTGAGGGTATTTTGACTCACTGATAGAGTTGTTGGTGAGTAGCTTATCTACTTTCTCGCTGACTCCTTCATTGATTGCAGCATTGAACTTTCTTCTGATTTGTCATATCGGCGGGTGCAGCGGGTCGACATTATGCTTATATGTGGCGATATCTGGCGAAATTCCCGGCATGTCTGCATGGGAAAAGGCAAACAAGTCATCATGGTTAGTTAAGAATTTATAGTACTTACTTGGGTTGGAGAGTCCGTGTCCGATGTAAGCTTTCTTTTTGGGGCTATTTCTATCTATCTAGATCGAATCGAGATCTTCGATCGTTGGTTTGTAGGCTTTTACAATGTCTGGGTTCCTGATGGTGTCAGCCGTCGTGTCAGTTTTAGTCCTCGACATGGCTAATTTATATGTTTCGGCACTCATTCCCTTCAGTTGTCGGGTGTGGGCACGGTCTTATGTTATCTTGTAACACTCTTGTGCGGTGTGTGGTTCTCTTTTGATGATGAATATCCACCATGGGGGAGAGAACTTGACCACTTGGTATAAGCTCAAGGGAACTGCTCGCATGGCATGTATCCATGGGCGCCCAATGATAACATTATATGTTTTCTCCTGATCCATCACGTGAAAAGTTATTTCCAATATGACTCCTCCTGCGAGGACGCGCAAGATCACTTCTCCAGACGTATATTTCACTGCATTGTTAAAACAAGTTAGTGTTATGTAGCAAGGTATTATCATGTCCTCAATTCCCATCTGTGAAAGGATTCTTGGGTGGATGATACAGGCTCCGCTTCAGTAATCGATCATGACTCTCTTAATGGCCGTATCAACAATGCGTAAAGTTATAACTAAAGTATCGTAATGGAGAAAAACAAACCGTCGGCATAAGACTTATTGAAGGTGATACTCCTTTCGAAGTCGTCATAACGTTCATGGGAATTAGTCTGTTTCAGCTTCTGCATGTTGGCGATATTGATGTGGTTGATTGTAGAGTCGTTGCCATCGCTGACGATCATATTTATTGTTCGCATCAGGGAGGGAAGCTTTGGTGGTCTGCGTCATTTTTCTCGCCCGCTTGCGAAGTAGGCCATTCTTTTGTCGCTGACCAACTCTTTTAGGTACCTTTGGTTTAACATTCTGATGACCTTCTGTCGCTGGCCTATGCAATCTTTTGTCTTGTGTCCCCGTTCTTGATAGAATTCGCATAGGATGTTCGACTTCCTTGTGGCGGGATCCGACTTCATCTTTTAAGGCCATTGCACCTTGGTGCCAAGCTTCTCTAGTGCGTACACTATTTCTTATGGAGAGATGCAAAAATTATGTGATGAAAATAAAGGGGGCATACCTCATTCATTTAGGAGTGGGGCGATGTGCCGTTGTAGTGCGTCTGTATGTCGAGGATGCGAATGGGAAGTGTGAGCACGTTATTTTTGCCTCACACGAACTACTCCCAAAGAAATCAAAATCAAAGTTATTTTATTTTATTGTGTACATATTTGTGAGTTTCTCATGATATTTTGTGATAGTTTACGTCAGTGTGTGCGTGTTTTTGTTGTTAAAATTAATAGTAATAATATATATATATATATATATATATATATATATATATATATATATATATATATATATATATATATATATATATATATGTTGCATTTGAATTTAGAATTTAGTTTGTTTTACAAAAATTTAAAATTAAAAGGTATGTTTTACAATTTAATATTTTAGTCAAAATTCTTAATTTATAATTTTGATTGATGTTTAATGTGTAATTTGTTATTAGAACTTAATTAGTTCTTATTAATTAATTTGATTTCTTAATGTATTTTACAAAAATTTTTAGGAATTAAAAAGAAAATAAAAGAAAAGAAGAAAAAGAGAACAAATGAAGGAAAATGCGGACTGGGCCAGTCCAATTGAAAATTAACCAGGACCAGGCCCAAAACGCCCAACCCAGTCCAACCAATCCCTATCCCGTTGCTCTACCTGGCCCCGTTTCTGTTTTTAAATGAATTAATCTTGGCCATTGGATTATTGTGATCCAACGGTCCAGATTATTTAATGCATTTAATATACCAAACACCCCCCCCCCAAACCCTTTTTTCATTTCATTTTTCCCCAGCTGTCTTCACCCTCACTCTAACCCTAGAGACCCAGCCTAATTCTGCCATCTCCGCCAGCCTAAAATCGCCCACGGCGGCGGACGGCGGCCAAACGACCCAATCTTTACACCACTTCACCTCCATGGCCTCCCCGTTCTGATCCCCCTATCACTTAAACTCAAATCCCACCGGAATCTTTCGAATAACATTTTTCATTTACGAACCCTAGCCGCCGCCACAAGAATCTAATGGCGGCGCCACCTCCACTCAACCCCAAACTTACCCCAAACACTCCCCTAACCTCCCCAATCGTCGAAACCCCATTAGTTTGATTCCAATCGAAACCTAGCCGTTCAAGCCCCAAATCTCGCATCCAAGAACCCTAATTCTTTAAGTGGTTAAATTGATTAGAAATTGAGGTCCAATGGACCTTAATCTAGGTGTTGTCAACCGGGAACACCTCGATTAAATCCCGTTTGGCCTCAATAATTCCAAGTCGAGTTCGCCAGTCATTCTGATTTCATTTTTTGAGGTAATTTTCTTTTCCTGTTTGTTTAATTGAGTATTTGCTTGTGTTTGTGTATTTTCTTAGTTTAATTTTGTCGAATTCTTTTCAATTTTTTCGCCCGTTCTGTTTTTCCTCTTCTCGAAGACCTTTTATTTTTATTGCTTTATTTCTGATTGTTTGGTTGTAAATGTAGATAGGAATTCAATTCGATTAATATCGTCGAGCAGTTAATTCTGCATTTTTGTTACCTATTCTGGCCGAAAACCCGTGAATTACTGGTATTATCGATTGTTGTTTGTCGATTGTCATGTATTATAATCGATTACACGAACATCGTCGAATAGTTAGTTCAGATTCTTGATCCCCTGAAATCTGCCCGTTAAACCATGAATCATCAATTTGTAGGTCGAGTACTCATTATCGATTATACATGTTGTAGTTTGATTTTGTAAGACTGTTGTTTGAAATGTCGGACAGTGATTAGCACTGATTTATGGTCATTATTGAATTGAAGTATTAATTGATTTTTAGATTCTAATATAGGACGGTTTGGTTATAGCTGTGGTTCATTGATTAATTGAGGGCTGATAACAAAATTAGATGGTAATTAGCAATAGGGAGTAGGGCATGTTGTTAGGAGTTGGCTAGTTTTGAGTAGGGGGTACTTTTAATATTAATTAAGGTAGGGTTGAAAAGGGAGGTGCTAGTTGGACTTTAAGGGTGAAATTAGACAGCAATCGGGACTTTTACTGATTGAAAGAGATGCTGGTTCTATTTTTTCAGTCTATAAGAGGAAAAACATAACATTTGAAAAAGGTACCAGACTTCTATAACTGAAAAGAATACTCTGAAATAACTTTAAGTTCATGCATTTCCTTGTTAAACGCTACTGAAATTCTGTTTTGGTTTTGATATTCTTGGTTATTTAGAATTTCTGAAAAGTTTCAAAGATCCCACATCTGATTTAGGATAATTTGAAACTCCATTATTTCTGAAATCTGGTTTTGAGTTGTTGCTACTGCTGTTGCATTGCTATTAAGATTGCTGCCAGTGACTTCTTCATTTCTTCTTGTTTTAACAACTTCCAGATATATGATTAATCACGTCCATGGAAATTCTAATATTGGAAAAGGGGTGTTCATATGACCAAATTGTAGTCTCATTAATCTGATTTGAACAACTTGGTTATAGTTCAATGTCTTTTGATTAACATGTTCACAACTGTTTCTATGAATGCCATTGTAGTAGTCTGTAACTGTGAAAACTGGATTTTCTTTGAATGTTATGGACGTGGGCTATAACTGTAGAATGGGATTCTCATTTTGTACTTCAGTTCTTCTTTATTTCTCCTGTTGTTTCTAGCTGTATAAAGAGTAACTAAATGGACATGTTTTAAGAATTAATTAGTTCGTTGCCTTCGTATGATTCCTTTTGTTACACAGTGAACTATTAAGCCACTCATTTAATAAATTGAAAGTTCTATGATACGTTATTCATGTAATTCTGTTTTTTTTATGTCATGTTCTTAATTATGTTAGTTGGAATCTTATTTTGTATTAGAAGGCCTAGGCATACGCATATATTTTCTGTAAAAATGTGAAAAGAAATTAGACAATTTGGGTTTAGAGTTTTAATCATTCCAAGATATAGTACTGACGCTTACAATAGTTGATCCTTGGGTTGGTTCTAGCTGTGTTACTGTGTATGGCATTCTACACTATCACTTGTTATGAGAATGAAAAAATGTTATAATATTTGTGATCACTTACTACAAGGGTTTGACGTTGTTCTTATCCAGTAAAGTTATGCTATTAAAACATGGCAAGATACTTCGTGTTGGCATGTTAATCACATATTGATTTGAGTTGCATTTATGTCTGTTACTTGATATATTACCAAAGCTATAAGGTTTTATTTATATCTTCAGAAAAACAAGTATTTTGGTAATGGGTACGGCTCCTGTAACGTAGTCGTGGTATTAAATTTTGAATTAGCTTTAAATATAAATATCTTTAATTTATTTAGTGAAATAGTTTCGAGGTACGCCATGCCGAACCAAAAATGACAATTGCATGTCCCTCGTGTAAATTTCATAACCTATATGTAAAGGTGATCGAAACTCATAGCTTTGCTTTACAACCGTTTTAGATTAGTATTTCGATTATATATACATTTCGCGTAATATAATTGTAAATCTAATTCTAAAGAATTAATTTGGGAATATGCGTTCGCGCAATTTCGATCAAAAGTTTATTAACTATAGAATTAGGTTGCGGGTCATTAATTAATTTTAGTTTTATAAATTATTAAAAAACAAGGTTAACAGTAAGTTTAAATTAATTCATTCATGGCTTTAACTATTATTAGTAACGTATTTTGTATAATTACAAATTAAGCCTCAGTAGTATATATATATATATATATATATGTATACATATATAATTATGTATTTAATTTTTCTTATACGATTCCTTTGTATAAAATTTTTATTAGGCAATATGTAGGCTAGTTTTTTAATCCAGTTAGTGACATTCTTTTTATAGTTAATTCCATGAGTTTAAAATTGATTAATTTAATTAGTTAGAAAATGGTTAGTTTATTTTATATATATATTTCATGCTATATATTATTTCAGGCTTTTGTAATGCATATTTATAAAATATGGCACGAAACGAGGTATTAACTAATAAAAGGCTTGCATTTATAAGTATTCGTTTAAATTAGGATATTTTTGTGTATATTTAAAGGTAAAATAATGTATATAGTCATTTTAGATTTATTTATTTTTAACAAAGATAGGACAAGCTTCAATATAAAATTAGGGGATCTTGCTAGATATACATTTGTTAAAAATGCTTAGATTTCGGGATATGTCGTTTAGCAAATTTCACGGCATTCCCAAAATAATAATACGCTAGCATCTTTAGGTACGTATTTAATAATAATACCTCGCTAAACTCGGGTACACATTTATGTGACCCCAATCCAAATCCAAATGAAATCGAAATACATCAAACATTGCGGACACATTTATGTGACGAAATTCGAGATATATAGTCACGACATTATAATTTTCTTCTAAACAATAAAAAAGGTTCGGAGTGGTAATTTGCATTAGTTCATATTTGTTAAAAACTAGATAATCAAGCCAAATATAACAGTTGAGCGACCGTGCTAGAACCACGGATCTCGGGAATGCCTAACACCTTCTCCCGGGTTAACAAAATTCCTTATCCGGATTTCTGGTACGCGGACTGTTTAATAGGGTCAATGTTTTCCTCGATTCGGGATTCAAATCGGTGACTTGGGACACCATAAATCTCCCAAGTGGTGACTCTGAATCTCTTTAATAAATAAATCCAGTTTCGATTGTCGTTTAATGGGAAAAACTCCCCCGCGCCCTCGCGGGTGCGCGCCAAAAGGAGGTGTGACAGCTCTGGCGACTCTGCTGGGGAACTTTAACCCAGAACCACTGGTTGAGGGTTAGAAATTTGAGCTTAGAATAATTGTTGTATTTAGCTTTGTTTATTATCTGATATTTTTATATGATAAATGCTTAATGTGCAAAATGATGATTTTTACCGCTTTGATATTATTTGAACTGTATATATATATAAATTGTGCTGAAACCCTATCTCCTTTTGTGTTCTAAAAATGGTGCATACGTTCGCGTAGCCCGCTTTTCAAAATTATTCCAAATAAGTGAGTGTTAGGGCAAGTGACAAGACCGGGCAGACTTTAGTGCTCCCGTTACGTCGCCCCCTCCTCAGCCCCTGTTGTCCACTCGGGTAAGCCAGGTTTAGAACAATAAACTAGGTTTTTAAGCCTAGAATAACAAAGCCTTATGCCGGATCCCTCGTAGGAACGTTTGTTAGCATCATGTTGCATTCGACTTAGGGGACTCAACACAGGGGTTGGGTCCGTCAATGACAGGTAACCTGAAATGAAGAGACCATCCTGCTACATAAGATTGTGTGCATTTATTTGATTAGATCAGCATGTTGACCAGCTTAAAAATTGGAAAACCAAGAAATAGCAATGTAGTTTTATCCGAACAATGTCGAAATCTTGTTAGTGTGTCTTAAAAAAAATACTTTTGGGTTTTGAAAAGATTTTTGTTTTAAACTCGGTGTGTTTTCTTTGGCGAACTATGCCAGTTTTATTCTCACTGGATGTGAGATACGTAGGAAACCTCCATCCGGTCCAATCTCCCATTTTACAAAATATAGTCATTAAAAATGTGTCAAAAAATTTGGTCATAAATAAGTCGGTGATTTGTTTCGTTTAAGAAAACATGCTTTCATAAAGAGTTTAAGAGTCACCCCTGAAACCTTGAATCTCCAGGATCAGGTGGATGTTATGCAAGAATCACCCCGGGTTATCATGGAAAGAGCTCGGATACAACTACAAGAATGGTGGAATGATCTAGAGGAAGATGGTCATGTGTGGGTGAAAAAACAGTTCGGTCCTTTGCTAGATATAATGCATGTCAAGCCACGGGAAGACTTGGTCAAAGCCTTGGTGACCTTTTGGGATCCTGTTAATAATGTGTTCCATTTCTCTGATTTCGAACTCACTCTTACCTTAGAAGAAATGGCCGAGTACATTGCTTTCGGTCAAGAATTGAAGGAGCAGAAGCTCATATTTCCCAGGGCCCCATCAGTGCATAATTCTTCGATCTCTTGAAGATCAACAAGAAAACAAGCAACGGTCGCGTACAAAATGGGAGTTGCAAGCACTACTTCTTGTATTACAGATTTGGAAACTCAGCCGGATTTGAAACACATGAAAATGGATTGAATAACCAACAAAACAAAGGCATATGGGAGATTCATCGTCGATTCGCTTTTATTGTGGCATTTTTGGGAATCATGGTGTTTCCAAACTCAGAAGGTTCCATAGACACCCGCATGGCAAGAATTGCACAGCTTCTTGTAGATAAAAAAGATCACACCATTGTCCCACTGGTATTATCCGATATGTACCGGGCCTTTACCTTGTGCAAATCTGGAAGCCCGCTGTATGAAGGTTGCAGCATTCTCCTACAAATGTGGATGATCGAACATGTTCGGCACCACCCTAAGTTCTTAAGACATGCTTCAGACGAGACCAACTTCATCGTTAAATACGAAGAAAGGGTGGAAGATTTTATAACACACGAGGGGTTTGAAGCATGGATTTTCTATCTGAGAAAATTGAGAGCGGATCAAGTCGAATGGACTATAGGGTGGCTCCCGATCAAGGGGATCATTTACATGACTGCTTCAAGGGGTTACATGATGATAATAGGGGCAAGAAGTATACAACCTTATGCGCCTCAGAGAGTCTTGACATAGCTCGGGAGATATCAGGTGATACCAGAGAAAATGGACTTGAGCAACATAGCCATCGAATTGCATCCAGAGGCAGCTATCCCTGAAGAGATGGTGAATGAAGATTGGCATTGTTGCCGGTATTTAATGAGTAGCACCATAGTGCCAGACCAAATAAAAGGCAAGTTTGATCCCAAGTATGTTGCTTAGTTTCAAAGAAGTTTTCACGTGAGCCCTGGGCCCGAGCTCGAAGCAATCAAACCTACCAAAAGGCCTCACGTTCGAGCTTTCGATGATAAGATCCAAGAAAGATTAGCTTGGCTGGCTAAAGAACGTGAATACAAAGATCGCATTGGAGAACTAGAGAAGCATGTATAGAATCTCCAATATGAAAATGGCTTATAGATTGCAGCCGACGAGGGAGTCAAAAACAAGTTGACACAAGAAAAAGACACTCTCAAGGCTCGAATCTGGCGAATCAGAAAAGAAGCCAACAGCCAACCAAGAAGCCGAGCTGATCAAAGGTTGATGGACGAACTGAACCAACAGCTTAGAGAAAGCCAAGAAAGGTTGGAGAGGTCCGAGGCTAGCAAGGAAGGGATGCAAGCCAGATGGGCGAGAGGTGCAGTGGAGCGAAGAGAATACATGCGGCAAGTCAAAAGGAATTGCGAGATGAGCATCGGGGTATTGAGAGAGACAATTTCCATTCTCCAAGAACAAATCCACAGACAGGCTCATGAAGCTAGGGAAGACAAGGAACGGTGCTACGAGATGATGACCCTAATGGAAGGACAAATGAAAAGATTCCAAGATCGGCTTACTGGCGAGGCGCGAATACTGGGATTAAAAAACCGACAGATAGAGCAGCTATTCAGAGAAAGGGATAACATTCGGGGAAGGATTGACGAGATTGGGCACTACATTCACATGAGGTGCCTATCATGTTAACGGATGCCCCAAGATGTCCTTTTTTCCTCTATCATGGGTTATGTCCGTCAGATCATGGAAGAATTAAAAGATCTGCAAAGAAGTCTTGCACCAAGGACCACAGCCAGGCCAAATAGAGCACCACAAACACAAAAGGTCAAAATCTTAGAACTTGCCTAGTTTTTAACTTGAATTTCTTTGTTGGGTCTAGTCGTGAGACTTTTTGTAAAAATGACCGAATATTTTTTGACCATCATTTAAGTTTGACTGGTGTAAATCCAGTTTGTTTTTGGAAAACACTTGAAAAATATTTTGTGTATTGTACTTGCACGAACTACACTAGGGTCTGATTCATGTGGGACATGATACGTAGGCAATCTACATAAGATTCGACCATTGCTTATAGTAAAAGGGGGGAAAATAAATAAAAGAAGTGAGAGAAATAATGGATAGGCATAGATGATAAGCTGGGATGACGCATGCGGTCTGAACAAAAGCATAATAGTAATGGTTCATTCCATAGGGACATTGCATCCCCAATCTGTTTTACCATATCTGTTAAAATTTTAACACTAACAAGTTTGTTGTTTTCCCATCCAGTTAGTGTTAGACTGTACTGGCATCACACATATATCATACAAGATCGAAAGGACCTATACCTAAAAGTATGACTGGGTCAAATCACAGCAGTGAGTCGGAAAAGGCGATGAGCCAGACGCTCAAAGAAGCTTTAGAAAAAATGGAACAAATGCAGTTGAAAATGAGCGAGATGAAGACGACGCTGGCCATAGCACAAAGGGTCCTCAAGCACCCACTACTCCTACTTTCCCACCAGGTTTTACCCCAGAATACTTTTCTCCCGGTCCCTCGACAAGAGTCCC
Organism: Nicotiana noctiflora; assembly: GCA_032618575.1. Classification (NCBI taxonomy): domain Eukaryota; kingdom Viridiplantae; phylum Streptophyta; class Magnoliopsida; order Solanales; family Solanaceae; genus Nicotiana; species Nicotiana noctiflora. The sequence goes on from JASVEL010001468.1 coordinate 113,601, forward strand.
AGACCGTCATTACCACCAGGGAAGGGACGCTCACGACCACCCAGCTCCACCACCAAATTAAAACCCTCTTCCACCAAAGGGCCCCGTCTTTGTGGCACCTCCCCCAGCTCCATTACATCGATCATCAAGTGAACCATTATGTCAGGTTCACGACACTCAGTATTGCCCCCCTGAACCCACGTTCAGGGCGCCCGAACCATCCACCTATACTCCTCCCTTTGAAGTCCCAGTGGAAAAACCGGCCAAGAGCTCGGAACAAGATGAGATGATACGGAAAGTCAAGAGCCTGGAGCATTCCTTCAGGAACATGCATGGAATGGGGAATCAAGTGTGTCGTATAAAGACTTATGCCCTTTCCCCGACGTACAACTACTAGCTGGGTTCAAAATGCCCAAGTTTGATCTATACGAAGGGCACGATCATCCCATGTCTCATCTATGAGGATTTTGCAGCAAGATGAGGGGAGCAGGCGGAAATGATGAGCTACTGATAGCTTATTTTGGACAGAGTTTGAGCAGGTCTTCCTTAGAATGGTACACGAGGCAGGATCCAAGTAGATGGTATGCTTAGGACGATTTGTCACAATCATTCGCCGGGCACTTTCAATATAATCTGGAAATAGTGCCTGATCGCCTCACACTATTGAAGCTAGAGAAGAAACCGGGGGAGAGCTTCCGGGAATTTGGGTTTCATTGGAGAGAACAAGTGGCTAGAGTTGATCCTCCTATGAGAGAGAGGGAGATGGTAGATTACTTTCTACAAACTCTCGAGCCAACCTACTTCGGTCATTTAGTGACATCAGTGGGAAAATCATTTAATGAAGTGGTCAAAATGGGAGGCATGATAGAAGAAGGTCTCAAGACCAACAAAAACTTGAGTTATTCAGCGATCAAGGCGACCACACAGGCTATTCAGGGCGGCATAGGAGGTGCGCTCGGAAAGAAGAAGAGAGAGGATGTCACCATGATAGAGGTTGGTAATTGGTCACGATCTAAAGGTCCTTCCCCCCATCACCAATTCAGACCCCCTCACCCAAATTGTCCCCACATTCTGAATTATCCTCTACAATCCTATTACCCCTCTCAAGAACCACCTTTTTCCGTGCACCAAGCACAGACATACAATCAACCACCGGTTCGTCCACAATGGCGCGCACCGGTTCCCCAACATACATATGTACCTCCGCAAAACACCTATCCACCACAAACATATACCCACCACCCCAAAATACTTATCCTCCACCGACGGCATACAGGAACCCTACAGGAGTAGGTTTTCGTGGAAATCCAGCTTCCAATAACGATAGGATACAAAGGCAAAGAGCCTTTACCAAATTGGGAGAAACCCACACCGCCTTGTTCCACAAATTGAGGCAGGTGGGTTTATTAAGTCCTGTCAAGCCTAGGGTACAAAACCCCCAGCCACAGAATTTGGACCAATCGAAGAGTTGTGATTAATGTTCGGGGATGCTAGGACATGAAACTGAAAGGTGTTGGAGATTGAAACACACAGTGCAAGATCGCATTGACACCCGTAAGATCGAGGTCCAAACACCCGAAGAGCCCAACATTAATCAAAACCCATTACCGGTGCATCACGAGACCCAAATGATTGAGTTCGTGCATGGGGGAGGAGAGACGAAGAAGCCATCACAGATAGTGATAATGATCCGAGCTGTTCCGAAAGGCAAAATGGCGGGTAAGAAAGCAGTGATAGGTGAGGAGAAGTTAGAGGGTAAATCTACAGTGATAGTGGAAGAGAATGCAGCTGTTGCTTTAGGGAAATCAGGATCTACCAAATGGTAGTGTTAGGAGCGCCATTCGCACCCGTGTTCGTGGTAAAGGGAGTTTGCCGAGAGCTGGTCATTATCAAACCTGTAGTTGAATTGCCAATAATTAGCAATAAGGCGGTGCTTTGGAGATATGAGAAAGCCACAGTAATATACCGGGGCAAGCAGTTGGAAGAGAACGTATGTGAGACTCGGGGATTGACTCGTTCAGGGAGATGCTTTGCTCCCACCGAGTTAAGAAAGCCCAACTCAACGACAACAAAGAAGCCAGTGACGGATGAAGAAGCCGAGGAATATTTAAAGAAAATGAAGGCCCAAGATTACTCCATTCTGGAGCAATTGAGGAAGACTCCGGCTCAAATTTCACTGTTGTCTTTGTTGATCCATTCCAACTACCATTGCCAATCGCTGATGATAATCCTGAACGAAGCTCACGTTCCAGACAAAATCTCAGTAAGTCAGTTAGAGAAGATGGTGCAGAAAATCTTCGAAGTGAATCAGGTGACCTTTTCTAACAATGAGTTACCGATGGAGGGCACAGAACACAATAAAGCCCTATATCTAATGGTGAAGTGCGAAGACTCGGTGGTCACCCGAGTACTGATTGATAATGGATCTAGTGCCAATATCTGTAGCTTGGCTGCTTTGAACAAGTTAAAAATTGATCACGACCGGATTCATAAGAACAGCGTCTACGTCTGAGGTTTTGACGAAAGTGGTACCAACACGGTAGGTGACATCATACTGGAGTTAACCATTGGTCCAGTTGAGTTCACCATGGAATTCCAGGTGGTTGACGTAATAGTATCCTACAATTTTCTACTTGGACGACCTTGGATCCATGCTGCCAAAGCGGTGCCTTCCATATTACACCAGATGGTGAAATTTGAATGGGACAGGCAGGAGATAGTTGTGTACGGAGCTGATGGCACAAGCCTTGGAGGAGATGATATTGTGCCATTTAAAGAGACAGAAGATGACAAAGGACCATGGGTGTACCAAGTCTTCGACGGGGTTCCAGTGGCTAAAATTTCTAAATGAGAGAACCTCCCACTTCGCGGCATAGCTCCCGCGATCGTCATGACAATCTCAGAGATGCTGGGTAATGGATTCATGCCAGGAAAAGGCCTGGGGTAGGGCTTCAGGGTATTGTTCAGCCTGTATCTTTGCCCGAAAATACAAGGACATTTGGATTGGGTTTCAAACCCACTATGGAAGATATACAATGAGCCAAGAGGATGAAGAAGAGAGTTTGGGTTCTCCCTAAGCCAGTTCCACGTATGTCCAAATCTTTTGTTAAAGCAAGGGCCAAGAAACCTGCGGTGCCGAAAATCCAAGGACCATTGATCGGTATGGATGGGGATTTAGAACAGACCTTTGAAAAAATGTTCGCTGATGTCAATATGTTAGAAGCTGGAGAGGGTTCCAGCAGTGCGGACATACAATTTGTGGGGCGTGAAGCCAAAATCAACAACTGGGCGGCCACTCCTCTTCCCACTCGAAGGGAGTCTTGGTTGTCGGCTTTGGATTTTCTTTCTTGTTTCCTGGGTTATCCCAGAATTGTAATCCTTTTATTTTGTTTGTATTTTTCTGCAAGTGTGAAACTATTTTATTCCCCATTTTCTTAATAAGAACGCAAGTTTCCTTTCTTTGGTTGGTTTTAATTTTTATTTTTCTTCTTTTCTGAACAATTCTTCTTTTACTGGTCCCAAAGACATGGAATGCACAACGGATCATCGACCTAGTCTAAATAATCAATCCAACTCCAACTTAATTGAACCAGAGTTTGTGTTAAATAGTGAATCTGAATTCAAAGAGGATGAAGACTTTGAGGAAATAAGCAAGGAGTTGTGCCAATTCGAAGAGAAGCCAAAGCCCAATCTAAACGAAACTGAAGTTGTAGATTTGGGGGGTACAGATTATGTTAGGGAGACCAAAATCAGCATCCACATTGAGCCAAATATCAGGGAAGAACTAATCAAAACCCTCGTTGAATTCAAAGATGTTTTCGCATGGTCATATGACGACATGCCAGGATTGAGCACCAATTTAGTGGTTCACAAATTGCCCACTGACCCGGCCTACCCTCCTGTCAAGCAAAAACTAAGAAAGTTTAAAATGGATATGAGTGTCAAGATTAAGGAAGAAGTGACTAAGCAGCTACAGGCTAAAGTTATTCGCGTCACTCGATATCCCGATTGGTTGGCCAATGTGGTACCAATGCCGAAGAAGGATGGAAAGATCAGGGTGTGTGTTGATTACCGCAATCTCAACAAAGCAAGCCCTAAGGATAATTTTTCATTGCCTAACATCCATATCCTGATTGATAATTGCGCTGGGCGCGAGATTGGATCCTTCGTGGATTGATATGCAGGATATCATCAGATCTTGATGGATGAAGAAGATGCAGAAAAGACAGCTTTCATTACGCCATGGGGAACGTATTGCTATAGAGTAATGCCATTCGGTTTAAAGAACGTTGGGGCAACGTACATGAGAGCAATGACCACTGTGTTGCATGACATGATACACAAAGAGATTTAAGTGTACGTGGACGATGTAATCATAAAGTCTAGACGGCAAGAGGATCATGTAACAGACCTAAGGAGTTCTTCCAAAGACTTCGAAGGTACGATATCAAACTCAACCCGGCCAAGTGTGCTTTTGGGGTTCCATCAGGAAAGTTGTTGGGATTCATCGTCAGCCGGCGAGGCATTGAGTTAGACCCATCCAAGATCAAATCAATCCAAGACTTGCCACCGCCGAAGAATAAAACTGAGGTAATGAGTCTATTAGGAAAATTGAATTATATCAGCAGATTCATTTCTCAACTCACGGCAACCTGTGAGCCCATATTTCGGCTGTTGAAGAAAGATGCTGCGATAGAATGGACAACGGAATGTTAGGAAGCCTTTGACCAAATCAAGGGTTATCTATCGAATCCACCCCTGTTAGTTCCACCTGAACCAGAAAGACCATTGATTCTCTATCTAACGGTACTGGAAAATTCTTTTGGAAGCGTACTGGGCAACATGACGGTACAGGGAGAAAGGAGCAAGCCATCTACAATCTCAGAAACAAGTTTACAGTATATGAGGTTAAGTATACTCAACTAGAGAAGACATGCTGCGCCCTGACTTGGGTAGCCCAAAAGTTGAAACATTATTTGTCATCATATACTACTTATCTCATTTCACGCATGGACCCATTGAAATATATCTTCTAAAAGCCTATGCCCACAAGAAGTCTAGCAAAGTGGCAGATATTACTCACAGAGTTTGATATCGTCTATATGATGAGGATGGCCTTGAAGGCCCAAGCGTTGGCTGATCACTTGGCTGAAAACCCTGTTGATGAAGAGTATGAGCCATTGAGGACGTATTTCCCCGATGAAGAAGTGCTGCATGTAGATAAGGTGGAATCAACGGAGGAACCAGGATGGAAGCTTTTCTTTGATGGAGCCGCAAACTCGAAAGGAGTTGGGATAGGAGCAGTGCTCATTTCGAAAACGGGACATCACTATCCTATCACGGCGCAACTGCGATTCTATTGAACCAATAACATGGCTAAATATGAGGCTTGTATTTTTGGATTACTATTAGCTGCAGACATGGATGTCCATGACGTCTTGGTCTTGGGAGACTCGGACCTCCTGGAACATCAAATTCAAGGTGAATGGGAGACCCTAATTTGCAGCTTATACCATATTGACAATGTTTGCACGATCCGAGCAAGCAATTTCAATAGGTGGAATTCAGACACATTCCGAGAGTTCACAATGAGGTTGTTGATGCACTGTCCACTTTGGCATCAATGTTGCATCACCCAGACAAAATTCATGTTGACCCGTTGCATATCCAGGTTCATGAGCAGCATGCTTACTGTAGCATGATTGAGGAAGAAATGGATGGCGAGCCATGGTTTCACGATGTCAAAGAATACCTCAGAATGGGAATATACCTAGAGCAAGTGACCGGAGATTAAGAAAGAGCTATTCGGCGATTGGCGAATGGATTCTTCCTTAGTGGAGGAGTGTTGTACAAAAAACCCCAGATTTGGGATTGTTGCGATGTAAAGATGCAATTCAAGCCACAACAGTGATGACAGAGGTACACGCCGGGGTATGTGGGCCACATATGAGCGGATATGTATTGGTAAAGAAGATCCTATGGGCAGGGTATTACTAGCTCACCATGGAGCGTGATTGTATAAATTTTGTGCGGAAGTGCCATTAGTGTCAGGTGCACGGAGATTTAATTCATTCTCCGCCAACAGAATTGCATACGATGTCAGCACCATGGCCATTTGTTGCGTGGGGCATGGATGTCATTTGGCCGATTTAGCCGGCAGCTTCCAACGGTCATAGGTTCATTCTAGTAACCATTGATTATTTTACCAAGTGGGTGGAGGCGAAGACATTCAAGTCAGTGACCAAGAAGGCAGTGGTAGACTTCGTCCATTCCAATATCATCTGTAGATTTGGGATCCCAAAGATGATCATCACGGACAACGGTGCTAATATTAACAGTGGTTTGATGAAAGAGGTATGTCAACAGTTCAAGATTACACACCGCAATTCTACCCCGTATCGTCCCAAAGCAAATGGCGCGGTTGAAGTAGCGAACAAGAATATAAAAAAGATATTAAGGAAGATGGTAGTAGGGTCTAGGCAATGGCATGAGAAGTTGCCATTTGCATTATTGGGTTATCGCACTACTGTCCGAACTTTAGTAGGTGAAACTCCTTACTTGTTGGTATACGAAACTGAAGCAGTAATACCAGCGGAGATTGAAATTCCATCTCTCTGAATTGTCGCTGAAGCCGTGGTCGATGATGATGAATCGGTCAAAGCACGGCTAGAACAATTGAGTTTAATCGATGAAAACAGATTGGCAGCAGTATGTCATGGCCAATTGTATCAAAAGAGAATGGCAATGGCATACAATAAGAAGGTGCGCCCCAGAAAATTTGAAGTAGGGCAACAAGTGTTGAAATGCATTCTCCCACACCAGGTTGAAGCAAAGGGGAAGTTCACCCCAAATTGGCAAGGACCTTATATTGTGACCAGGGTGCTATCCAACGGCGCTTTATGTCTGACAGATATTAAAGGAAGAAACACCGACACGGCTATCAACTTTGATGCAGTCAAGAGATATTATGTGTAATTTCCTTGATCATGATAATTGCTTGCTCATTTATCTGTATTTGGTGTTTATTGAATAATGAAACGACGGAGGCAATTCTTTCTTCTATCCAAACACTTTCAACCTTTGCTTTCCCTTTTGAGCCTTAATTATTTTTGTTTCATACCCCTCTTTTTGGAATCGTTAAAAAATAAAAGAAAAAGAAAGAAAAAGAAAAAAAAAAGAAAAAAGAAAAAATGATGATAAGAAAAACACAAGTTGATTGAATTACGTTTGACCTGATTCCTCAAGTAGGATACGTAGGCGCCACACGGCTCGGTCGCAACGTGACAAAGGTCATGCAATTCAAAAATCCCCAAACAAGAAAACTTGGGCAGAAGTTATGTTTCCATTTAAAAAAATTTGATTCCAAGAGTTGTATTCCTTTACTTATCAAGTTATTTGAAACTTCTTGATGATTCTTTTTACCCACACAAAAACCCATCTTATGTCCAAAAGACCTCCCGATCGTTGTTTAATAAGTGTCAAGACAGGAAAATGAGGGCTCAGGATGATACACTAATCCTCAACTGAAAAGGACCATGAGCTGAGAGAATTCCCAACAGAGAAAATCTTATCGGCAACATTCCAATCCCCAACTAAAAAAATAAAATGAGAGAGTCTTATCGGTGAAAACCTTCAAAAGGCACTGTAAGGAGACGTAAGCAGAGATGAATCAAAATGAGAGAGTCTTAGGGTGAAAACCTTCCCGGGCATCTTAAGGCGATGTGAGCTGAGAGAAATGAGAGAGTCTCATTAGTGAAAACCCCTCGAAGGACGCTATGAGTCGACGGAGCAAGTTTTGGCGGAAATGATCCACATGGGCAAAGAATTGCACATCTGTTTACCCCGAGCAAATGAGGCCATCAGAAAGTTTGATTGATACAAATAGACTGGGTCGTTTAATCCGGAATGCATGACATGATCATTGGGAACAGTCATACCATCCAGATAAGTTCTTTTCTTTTCTTTTCTCAGCATTTTGTTCAGAAATATTTTCCCTTTTGCTTTTCATCTCTTGTCTCAAAGACTTTTCTAGAAATTCATTCTCTTTGTATTTAAAAGAAAGGTTTTTAAAGTCTACTACCAGTCGCCGAGACATTACAGTGGAGAATATAGAGAAAAGTTGATAAGTGATGTTTGAGGAACTTACAAATCAAGTTCCAAGAAGACCCTCAATAGGACTCCGATGGATTATTGACCAAGTTTTGAGATGGTCAGGACCACACAGAAAAGGAAGGTGAAAGGAAAATCCATCCATAGCAAATGATCCCAATATCTGCATCTATAATATCTTGGCCCCTACAGTATTGAAGGAAAGAGAAACTCGTGAAGAGAGTGGTTTTGAGTTGAAAAGACTCCCCCAGATTGTTTTGAAGAAAGAGAGGGGGAAACGGATGAATGGAAGGTCCATCTCCAACAGAGAAACCATCCCTAGCAAGTGAAATTATCCTCAACCAATTGGGAGGCACATAGCAAAAGAGATGGAAGAAAAGAAAAATAAACAGTCCCGGCAGGAGTATCAAGATTACTCACCATGATTTGAAACTAACAAAATTTTCTTTGGTTTTACAGGAAAATAAAGGTTGAAAAATGGTAGGGAGATAGGCCACAATGAAAGTCACACAAACTAGGGCAGAAAATTTTCTGTCGTGATCAAAAAAATTTCTCGATTGAATGAGGAAACAAGTAAATACATTTTCATGTCTTAGCAAATAGGCGCCCACCTGTATAATGAGGGAATATTGTTTATGTCTTAACAATTAGGCGCCCACCTGTATAACGAGGGAATACATTTTCATGTCTTAGCAAATAGGCGCCCACCGTATAACGAGCGAATACATTTTCATGTCTTAACGAATAGGCGCCCACCTGTATAACGAGGGAATACTTTTCACATCTTAGAATTAGGCGCCCACCTGTATAACGAGGGAATACATTTTCATGTCTTAGCATTAGGCGCCCACCTGTATAACGAGGGAATACTTTTCATGTCTTAGCAAATAGGCGCCCACCTATATAACGAGGGAATACTTTTCATGTATTAGAATTAGGTGCCCACCTGTATAACGAGGGAATACATTTCATGTCTTAACATTAGGCGCCCACCTGTATAACGAGGGAATACATTTCATGTCTTAGATTAGACGCCCACCTGTATAACGAGGGAATACTTTTCATGTCTTAGATTTAGGCACCCACATGTATAACGAGAGAATACATTTCATGTCTCAACGTATGGCGCCCACCTGTATAATGAGGGAATACATTTCATGTCTTAGCATTAGGCGCCCACCTGTATAACGAGGGAATACATTTCATGTATTAGCATTAGGCGCCCACCTGTATAACGAGGAAATACATTTCATATCTTAACATTAGGCGCCCACCTGTATAACAAGGGAATACATTTCATGTCTTAGAAAATAGGCGCCCACCTGTATAACGAGGGAATACATTTCATGTCTTAGCAATTAGGCGCCCACCTATATAATGAGGGAATACATTTTCATGTCTTAGCATTAGCCGCCCACCTGTATAACGAGGGAATCCATTTCATGTCTTAGCATTAGTCGCCCACCTGTATAACGAGGGAATCCATTTCATGTCTTAGCATTAGCCGCCCACCTGTATAACGAGGGAATACATTTCATGTCTTAGCAATTAGGCGCCCACCTGTATAACGAGGGAATACATTTCATGTCTTAGAAAATAGGCGCCCACCTGTATAACGAGGGAATACATTTCATGTCTTAGCAAATAGGCGCCCACCTGTATAACGAGGGAATACATTTCATGTCTTAAAATTAGGCGCCCACCTGTATAACAAGGGAATACTTTTCATGTCTTACAAAATAGGTGCCCACCTGTATAACGAGGGAATACTTTTCACGTCTTAGAATCAGGCGCCCACCTGTATAATAAGAGGAATATTTCTTCAGTTTCTTTTTCATCGCAGGTATTGAAACCAGCGACCCATCATGAATGCAGAGGGACGCATCGGAAGATCCCCAGCACAAATCGAAGTTCAGAAACAAGAAAGAAGGCAACAGTGGCCGGAAAAACTCTTCATGTTGCAGAAGAAGTATGAGACACATCCGGAGAGAAACAATTTTCAAACTTTGTCTACCTCTCTCAACGTAGCAGACTCGACGGAGAAAGCTATATCCACATCAGATTGAACAAAACGAGGAATGTTGATGTACAATGAAGCAAAAGCCAGAGCCGCCTCCAAGTTCTCGGAAGGAAGCACTGAAAGAGTCACAAGATGACAAGAACGCAAGGCGACATGAAGACAGATGAGATCTTATGATCCATAGACTAGCTTAGCTTCTTGTTTTCCTTTAGCACGGTCTAATAAGGAGTTCCGTAAAGCATTGGTAACAGTATGCAACATCAGTAACATCGATATCACAGCAGTCACGGTAGTCCCAGCTACCAAAACTTCCCGAACTACATTGACCTGATTCCTGTTTAGCCCAGGATATGTAGGAGACCTTTTGAAGCAAAGGTTCGGTCAAGTCTTTCAAAAAATGCTTCACACGGAGTACTCAAACGGGTAAAAATCGCTCGTATCCGCTCACTTATCTTTGCACGAAAACTTTCCATGTCTCCGCGCAAAGAGGGGCAGCTGTGAGCACGTGATTTTTGCCTCACACGAACTACTCCCAAAGAAATCAAAATCAAAGTTATTTTATTTTATTGTGTACGTATTTGTGGGTTTCTCATGATACTTTTGTGATAGCTTACGTCAGTGTGTGCGTGTTTTTGTTGTTAAAATTAATAGAAAAATAATATATATATATATATGTATATATACATATATACATATATACATATATACATACATATACATATATGTATATATATATGTTGCATTTGAATTTAGAATTTATTTTGTTTTATAAAAATTTAAAATCAAAAGCTATGTTTTACAATTTAATATTTTAGTCAAAATTCTTAATTTATAATTTTGATTGATGTTTAATGTGTAATTTGTTATTAGAACTTAGTTAGTTCTTATTAATTAATTTGATTTCTTAATGTATTTTAGAATTTTTTTAGGAATTAAAAAGAAAATAAAAGAAAAGAAGAAAAAGAGAACAAATGAAGGAAAATGCGGACTGGGCCAGTCCAATTGAAAATTAACCAGGACCAGGCCCAAAACGCCCAACCCAGTCCAACCAATCCCTAGCCCGTTGCTCTACCCGGCCCCGTTTCTATTTTTAAATGAATTAATCTTGGCCGTTGGATTCTTGTGATCTAACGGTCCAGATTATTTAATGCATTTAATATACCAAACACCCCCCCCAAACACTTTTTTCATTTCATTTTTCCCTAGCCGTCTTCACCCTCACTCTAACCTTAGAGACCCAGCCTAATTCCTCTGTCTCCGCCCGCCTGAAATCGCCCACGGTGGCGGACGACGGCCAAATGACCCAATCTTTACACCACTTCACCTCCATGGCCTCCCCGTTCCGATCCCCCTATCACTTAAACTCAAATCCCGCCGGAATCTTTCGAATAACATTTTTCAGTTACGAACCCTAGCTGCCGCCACAAGAATCTAATGGCGGCGCCACCTCCACTCAACCCCAAACTCACCCCAAACACTCCACTATCCTCCCCAATCACCAAAATTCCATTAGTTTGATTCATATCGAAACCTAGTTGTTCAAGCCCCAAATCCCGCCTCCAAGAACCCTAATTCTTTAAGTGGTTAAATTGATTAGAAATTGAGGTCCAATGGACCTTAATCTAGGTGTTCTCAACTGGGAACACCTCGATTAAGGACCGTTTGGCCTCAATAATTCCAAGCCGAGTTCGCCAGTCATTCTGATTTCATTTTTTGAGGTAATTTTTCTTTTCATGTTTATTTAATTGAGTATTTGCTTGTGTTTGTGTATTTTCTTAGTTTAGTTTTGTCGAATTCTTTTCAATTTTTTCGCACGTTCTATTTTTCCTCGTCTCGAAGACCTTTTATTTTGGTCGCTTTATTTCTGATTGTTTGGTTGTAAATGTAGATAGGAATTCAATTCGATTAATATCGTCGAGCAGTTAATTCAGCATTTTTGTTACATATTATGGCCGAAAACCTATGAATTACTGGTATTATCGATTGTTGTTTGTCGATTGTCATGTATTATAATCGATTATACGAACATCGTCGAATAGTTAGTTCAGATTCTTGATCCCCTGAAATCTGCCCGTTAAACCATGAATCATCAATTCGTAGGTCGAGTACGCATTATCGATTATACGTGTTGTAGTTCGATTTTGTAGGACTGTTGTTTGAAATGTTGGACAGTGATTAGCACTGATTTATGGTCATTATTGAATTGAAGTATCAATTGATTTTTTGATTCTAATATAGGACTGTTTGGTTATAGCTGTGGTTCATTGATTAATTGAGGGATGATAACAAGTTTAGATGGTAATTAGCAATAGGGAGTAGGTGGTGCTGTTAGGAATTGGCTAGTTTTGAATAGGGGGTACTTTTAATATTAATTAAGGGGTAGATATTTGTAGGGTTGAATAGGGAGGTGCTAGTTGGACTTTAAGGGTAAAATTAGACAGCTATCAGGACTTTTACTGATTGAAAGAGATGCTGGTTCTGTTTTTTCAGTCTATAAGAGGAAAAACTTAACCTTTGAAAAAGGGACCAGACTTCTACAACTGAAAAGAATACTCTGAAATAGCTTTAAGTTCCTGCATTTCCTTGTTAAACGCTACTGAAATTCTGTTTTGGTTTTGGTATTCTTTGTTATTTAGAATTTCTGAAAAGTTTCAAAGATCCCACATCGAATTTAGGATAATTTGAAACTCCATTATTTCTGAAATTTGGTTTTGAGTTGTTGCTACTGATGTTGCATTGCTATTAAGATTGCTGCCACTCACTTCTTCATTTCTTCTTGTTTTAACAACTTCCAGGTATATGATTAATCATTGCCATGGAAATTTTGATATTGGAAAAAGGGTGTTCATATGACCAAGTTGTAGTCTCATTAATCTGATTCGAACAACTTGGTTATAGTTCAATGTCTATTGATTAACATGTTCACAACTGTTTCTATGAATGCCATTGTAGTAGTCTATACTATGAAAACTGGATTTTCCTTGAATGTTATGGACGTAGGCTATAACTGTAGAATGGGATTCTCATTTTGTACTTCAGTTCTTCTTTATTTCTCCTATTGTTTCTAGCTGTGTAAAGAGTAACCAAATGGACATGTTTTAAGAATTAATTAGTTCATTGTCTTCGTATGATTCCTTTTGTTACACAATGAACTATTAAGCCACTCATTTAATAAATTGAATGTCCTATGATACGTTATTCATGTAATTCTAATTTTTTATTTCATTTTCTTAATTATGTTAGTTGGAGTCTTATTTTGTATTAGCAGGCCTAGGCATACGCATATATTTTCTGTAAAAATGTGAAAAAAATTTAGTCAATTTGGATTTAGAGTTTTAATCATTCAAAGATGTAGTACTGACGCTTACAATAGTTGATCCTTGGGTTGGTTCTAGCTGCGTTACTGTGTATGGTATTCTATACTATCACTTGTTATGAGAAAGAAAAAATATTATAATATTTGTGATCACTTACTACAAGGGTTTGACGTTGTTCTTATCCAGTAAAGTTATACTATTAAAACATGGCAAGATACTTCGTGTTGGCATGTAAATCACATATTGATTTGAGCTGCATTTATGTCTGTTACTTGATATATTACCATTGCTATAAGGTTTTATTTATATCTTCAGAAAAGCAAGTATTTTGGTAACGGGTACGGCTCCTGTAATGTAGTTGTGGTATTAAATTTTGAATTAGCTTTAAATATAAATATCTTTAATTTGTTTAGTGAAATAGTTTCGAGGTACGCCATGCCGAACCAAAAATGACAATTGCATGTCCCTCGTGTAAATTTTATAACCTATATGTAAAGGTGATCGAAACTCATAGCTTTGCTTTACAACCGTTTTAGATTAGTATTTCGATTATATATACGTTTCGCGTAATGTAATTGTAAGTCTAATTCTAAAGAATTAATTTGGGAATATGCGTTCGCGCAATTTCGATCAAAATTTTCTTAATAATAAAAATAGGTTGCGGGTCATTAATTAATTTTAGTTTTATAAATTATAAAAAAAAAAAGGTTAACAGTAAGTTTCAATCAATCCATTCATGGCTTTAACTGTTATTAGTAACGTATTTTGTATAATTACAAATTAAGCCTCAGTAGTATATATATATATATATGTATACATATATAATTATGTATTTAATTTTTCTTATACGATTCATTTGTATCGAATTTTTATTAGGCAATATGTAGGCCAGTTTTTTAATCCAGTTAGTGACATTATTTTTATAGTAAATTCCATGAGTTTAAAATTTATTTGTCGTATATACACATTATGACCAATTTGAATTTATTTTTTATATATATATATATATATATATATATATATATATATATATATATATATATATATATATATATATATATATATATTTCATGCTATATATCATTTCAGGCTTTAATAATGCCTATTTATAAAAAATGGCACGAAACGAGGTATTAACTAATAAAAGGCTTGCATTCATAAGTATTTGTTTAAATTAGGATATTTTTGTGTATATTTAAAGGTAAAATAATGTATATAGTCATTTTAGATTTATTTATTTTTAACAAAAATAGGACAAGCTTCAATATAAAATTAGGGGATCTTCCTAGATATACATGTGTTAAAAATGCTTAGATTTCGGGATAAGTCGTTTAACAAATTTCACGGCATTCCCAAAATAATAATACGCTAGCATCTTTAGGTACGTATTTAATAATAATACCTCCCTAATCTCGGGTACACATTTATGTGACCCCAATCCAAATCCCAATGAAATCAGAATACATCAAAAATTGCGAACACATTTATGTGACGAAATTCGAGTTATATTCTCACGATATTATAATTTTCTTCTAAACAATAAAAACGGATCGGAGTGGTAATTTGCATTAGTTCATATTTGTTAAAAATCAGATAATCAAGCCAAATATAACAGTTGAGCGACCGTGCTAGAACCACGGAACTCCGGAATGCCTAACACCTTCTCCTGGGTTAACAGAATTCCTTATCCGGATTTTTGGTACGCGGACTGCTTAACAGAGTCAATCTTTTCCACGATTCGGGATTCAAACCGGTGACTTGGGACACCATAAATCTCCCAAGTGACGACTCTGAATATCTTAATAAATAAATCTCATTTTGATTGTCCTTTAATTGGAAAAACTCCCTCGCGCCCTCGCGGGTGCGCGCCAAAAGGAGGTGTGACAGGAAGATCTCATATATGGTTGATGTCGTTCCCTGTTGGAATGGAAGGGGTGCTCCTGACGCCCCTTTTGACATCGTCTTTCCTTGTTTTCGATTGTATGATTGTTAATCATTGGGTAGGCCCGTTGAGATCATCTTCGTCCGCTCGTACTTCGGAGCAGTAAGCATTGTGGATTTCCTACCATGTCGTAGGGGGATACTTCATGAGGTGGTTCAGCTGCTTCTTGGTCGCTCTGGAACTGTCCCTGCTAAGTCCGTTCTGGAAGGCATCGACCACCATGTGACGACTCGGATTTTCCCCCAACATCGGGATCGTGATGGCGCCTACTCGTGATAGCTGGGCAAGCCACTTTAATCACAATATCCTGTTTCTAATAATATTTCATACTCAATTTAACAATCAAAATCATAATCTTAGTTAATCAAGTGCGGAAAACTTTATAAAAATAGAAATAAGTAGTTTCAAGGTAACTGATACTGAAATCCTCTACCCAAGACATGGAGTTACCAACTCACGAACTACTACTGAATACTACACATAAAAGTCTGAAAGAAATATAACATAATCTATTTGTCTCGGAACAAAGAGACTACAGCTAGTAACATAAGTAAAGGGAGAGACGCCGGGCCTGCGGACGCCTGCAAGCTACCTCGGTCTCAAATATGATCAACTCCCACGCAAAAGATCTACTGCTGCTGCTCCTGATTGAAACTTGGACCTGTGCAAAAACGCATAGAAGTGCAATATCAGCACAACCTACCCCATGTGCTGGTAAGTGCCTGGCCTATCCCGGCGAAGTAGTGACAAGCCTAGGACCAGACACCCACATAAACCTGTGCAGTTCTATATATATGTATACCACAAGATAACGAGAAATAGCCAAGTAACAACGCAATAAGGAATATCACAAAATAAATCAACAACTAACAATATTCATTAAATCAACAAAAAAACAAATTTAATGAGTAACAAGTAATGTCAAGTCAATGAAATAGCAAATAAAGTCCACGACATCACCCTTCATGCTTTTACTCTCATCCTCACCCAATAAGCAAATAACGTGCACGGCTTCACCCTTCGTGCTTTTACTCTCATCCTCACCTCCATGGTACGGCATGATCCTTCGTACATGGTTCAATAACAAGGCACGGCATGATCCTTCATGCATAATCAATAACATGGCACGGCATTAATCTTCGTGCATAATCAATAACAAGGCACGGCATTAACCTTCGTGCATAAACAATAAATCAAGGCACGACATTAACCTTCGTGCATATACAATAAATCAAGGCACGGCTTCACCCTTCGTGCATTATCACTCTTCCTCACCCAAATAACAATCAAAGTTAAGGGCAAAGAAAGAAATCAGTAAATCATGAACCGTCCCGGCAAGGGACACAATAATCATCACAACAAAGTCCTGGCAAGGGAGAACAATAGAAATTCTACAACCCCTGCAAGGGTTCAACAATATATCTTCAAATATGTCTCACAACAAGTATAACAACGACCCACGGTCATGCTAGACGCCAGCATATGGATGCTCGTCACCACAGCCCATACACCGTACTCGATCACATAGCACATAGCACATAATCCTATTCCCTCAATCTAGGATAAAACAAACACTTACCTCGAATATTTACAAATAATTCAATCTGTGGCAATGCCTTTTCCTTTCAAATTTGGCGTCAATCCAATCGTATCTATACACAATTGATTTGATATCATCAATACTACTCAACAAACTAATTCATATGGCCAATTACAATTTTTACAACATTCTGCCCGGAATAGTGAATATCGACCCCGGGTCCACATGGTCGGAACTCAGGGTTCGGATCAAAATCCGGTTACCCATTCCCCCACGAGTTCAAGTATATGATTTTTTTTCCAAATCGGACATCAATTCAAGGTCCAATTACCCAATTCATGAAAAACCCTATTTTCTACCAAAAACAAGAATTTCTACCATGAAAACCTTTGATTTCTATTGAAAAACATGTTTAATGTTATTAGGAATTGAAAGAATTAAGTAAAAAGTGACTTACAATTGCTTTGAAGAAGAGGCAGTTCGTGAAAAATCGCCAATGGATGTTTTTGGGTTGTGAAATATGAAATATGAAGCTGGAAATCGTGATTTACAGGTCTCTGTGTTCGCATTTGCGAGCAGTGGTTCGCAATTGCGAACCTCGACAAAATTTTGGAGTTTGAAAAATAAGCTATGGATGGGAAGTTCGAATTTGCGAACTTTTGTTCGCATTTGCGAAGCCAAGGCAAAGCTGGGATGTTCGCCTTTGCGACATAATGTTTGCATTTGCGAACAAGGCTGGATTCAAGGGATGTTCGCATTTGCGACAGGAGCTTCGCATTTGCGAAGCCATGCGGTTACTGGAGGGCCTCGCAATTGCAAGGTTTTGTTCGCAATTTCGAACCAAGCAGTCCTAGACACCCCTTCGCATTTGCGATCAAGGGTTCGCAATTGCGAACCCAGCCTTGACCTGTCACCTTCGCATTTGCGAGAAATTCTTCGCAAATGCGAAGCCAACAGCTGGGTGAAAAACCAGCAGTGCTAAAATTCAGAAATTGATCCAACGGCCTATCAAATCTTTACCCGAGCACCCCGGGCTCCAAACCAAACATGTTCCCAACATCAAAAACACATTACAAACTTGTCTGTGCGATCAAATCGTCAATATCACATCGTTTTCATCAAATCAAGCCTCAAGTTCATGATTTTCATACTTTTGGTTCTCAAAACTTTCAAACTTGGAACTCAAGGTCCAAAACATATCAAACGACATCCAAATGTCACCAAACTTTGCAGAAAGCACATATATAATATTTAAGACATGTACCGGGCGTCGGAACCAAAATACGATCCCGATACCAAGGTCAATTAATTCATTTTCCTTTAATAATTACATCAAAAACAATTTCACAGAAAAATTCATAACGTGGGCTCTAGTCCTCAGAATTTGACTCTGTACGCATGTCCAAGTCCCATATTTTCCTACGGACCGTCCGTTCTCGGGTCCGGGTCCGTTTACCAAAAATGTTGACAGAAGTCAACCATACCAATATTAATATCATTTTTCTCCAAATTTCTCATAGAATTCATATTTTCTATCACAAAATCTTTCCGGCTACATGCCCGGATCATGCATGTAAATCGAGGCAACATAGAATGAGGTTTTCAAGGCCTCGGAAGTACGGAACAAGTGAGGAAAATAGGTGATGACCCTTTGGGTCGTCACATTCTCCTCCTCTAAAACAATCGTTCGTCCTCGAACGGACAAGATAAAGAAGTACCTGAGTCGGGGAACAAATGTGGGTAACGGCTCCGCATATCGGACTCGGACTCCTAGGTCGATGCCTCAGGAGGCTGACCTCTCCACTGGACACGCACAGAAGGATAACTCTTCGACCTCAACTGTCGAACCTGCCGGTCTAGGATGGCCACCGGCTACTCCTCGTAAGATAAATCATTGTCCAATCTCAATACCCCATCATCATCTAGATTTACCTTTGTGGCACCTCCCCGCTGTACAGTATCTCTCAAATCACGCAAATGAGGATCATCAAATTGCCTTTCACGGATCCGCTCTAATAGAGATGAACGAGCGACCGTGCAGGCCAACACCCTTCTAGGCTCAAAAATGTCTAATCTCACGAACCGGTTGGCTAAGGCATGGACATCTAGAGCAAACGGTCTCTGACTGACCGGAATGAATGCAAGACTACCCATGCTGGCAGACTTTCTACTCAATGCATCGGCCACCACATTGGCTTTACCTGGGTGGTATAGAATAGTAACATCATAGTCTTTCAGCAACTATAACCATCTCCGCTGTCGTAGATTCAACTCCTTTTGCTTGAACAAGTACTGTAGGCTTTTGTGATTAGTGTATACCTCACACGTCACACCATATAGATAATGCCTCCAGATCTTCAAGGCATGCACCACTGCTGCTAACTCAAGATCATGTACTGGATAATTCTTCTCATGTATTTTTAACTGCCTCGAAGCATAAGCGATAACCTTACCATCCTGCATCAATACCGCTCCAAGCCCTGTACGAGATGCGTCACAATAAATTGTATAAGGCCCTGCACCCGTAGGTAGTATCAACACTGGCGCGGTGGTCAAAGCTGTCTTGAGCTTCTGAAAGCTCGCCTCACACTCCTCTGACCACTGGAAATGGACACCCTTCTGGGTCAACCTAGTCATCGGGGCTGCAATAGAAGAAAATCCCACTACAAATCGACGGTAGTAACCGGCTAACCCCAAGAAACTCCGCATCTCAGTCACTGAAGTTGGTCGAGGCCAATTCTGGACTGCCTCAATCTTCTTTGGGTCCACCTGAATACCTTCCACAGATATAATATGGCCCAGAAATGCCACTGAACTCAACCAGAACTCACATTTCGAAAATTTGGCATATAGCTGATTATCCTTAAGAGTCTGAAGAACCACTCTGAGGTGCTGCTCGTGCCCTTCCTGGCTGCGGGAGTATACCAGGATGTCATCTGTAAAGACTATCATGAACAGATCTAAGTAAGGCCTGAACACCCGATTCATCAACTCCATGAATGCTGCTGGGGCATTGGTCAATTTGAAAGACATCACCAAGAACTCATAATGTCCATAACTAGTGCGAAAGGCTGTCTTAGGAATGTCAGCCGCCCTGATCTTCAGCTGATGGTAGCATGATCTCAAGTCTATCTTTGAGAACACCCTCGCTCCCTAGAGCTGGTCAAATAAATCATCGATCCTCGGTAGTGGATACTTATTCTTTATTGTCACTTTGTTCAATTGCCAGTAATTAATACACATTCGCATCGAGCCATCTTTCTTCTTCACAAACAATACAGGTGCTCCCTTGGGGGAAACACTGGGCCTAATAAAGCCCTTCTCAAGAAGGTCCTGCAACTGATCTTTCAACTCTTTTAACTTCGGCCGGGGCCATGCGATAGGGTGGAATAGAGATGGACTGAGTGCCCAGTGCCAGATCAATGCAGAAATCAATATCCCTGTCGGGTGGCATGCCCGGCAGGTCTGAAGGAAAAACCTCAGGAAACTCCCGTACAATGGGGACTGAATCAATAAAAGGAACCTCTGTGCTGGAATCACGAACATAAGCCAGATAAGCTAGACACCCTTTCTCGACCATGCGTCGAGCCTTAACATAGGAAATAACAGTGCGAACGGAGTGGCTTGAGGTACCTTTCCACTCTAGTCGGGGTGATTCTGGTAAGGCCAAGGTCACAGTTTTAGCATGACAATCTAGAATAGCATGGTTTGGGGACAACGAGTCCATCCCTAATATGACATCAAAATCCACCATGTTCAAAAGCAACAGATCAACACGGGTTTCAAGACCCCCAAATATAACTACGCACGAACGATGCACCCGGTCGACTACAATGGAGTCACCTACCGGTGTAGACACATAAACTGGAATATCCAGAGCATAGCTAGGCACGGCCAAATACGGTGCAAAGTAGGAAGACACATATGAATATGTAGACCCAGGGGATCAAATAATACTGAAGCACCTCTGCCACACACAACAATGGTGCCTGTAATCACGGCATCTGATGCCTCTGCCTCTGGCCTGGCTGGTAAAGCATAGAATCGGGGATCTGCACCTCCCCTCTGAGCTACGTCTCTAGGACTGCCATCAACTGGCTGACCTCTACCTCTGGCTGGACAGTCTCCACCTCTACGGTCTCGACCTCCACCTCTATAATCTCTACCCCTACCTCTGGCTGGCTGGGTAGGCTGAGGGTCTGCTGGGGCCTGAATCATGGGGCGAGGGCCCCGCTGCTGAGTGTTGCCCGTCGCTCGAGGGCAGAACCTGACAAAATGACCTGGGTCACCACAACCGTAGCAACTCCTAGGCCGATGGGGCTGCTGGCCCTGACGACTTGAATGGCCTCCACGAACACTCTGAAGAGGCTGAGCATTAATAGGAGGCTGATCTGAATACTGCCCACGAAACCCACGATCACCCGGTCCACCCTGTGAAGCCTGAAGGGCGGAATGGAAAGGCCTGGAAGGCTGGCCTCTGTCAAAAGATTCTCTGCCACCAGAAGAAGAACCACTAAACCTGCCCGAATGACGAGGCCTCTTGTTTGAAGAATAACCACCTCCCCGAGCAAGAGCCATCTCAACTCTACGTGCTGCATTAGCTGCCTCCTGAAATGATATATCACTCCCCACTCCCATAGCCATCTGGAGTTTAATTGGCTGATTAAGCCCATCTATGAACCTGCAGACCCTCTCCCGCTCTGTGGGAAGTATCACCACTGCATGACGTGCCAAATCAACAAATCTTGTCTCATACTGAGTGACAGTCATAGTGCCCTGCTGGAGGCGCTCAAACTGCCTCCGAAGTGCATCCCGCCGAGTACTAGGGAGAAACTTCTCCAGAAATAACTCTGCAAACTGATCCCATGATAAAGCCGGGGACCCTGCTGGCCGAGTCAAACAATAATCCCTCCACCAAGTCTTGGCGGATCCTGAAAGCCTGAATGTACAGCAGTCAACTCCATTGGACTCCACTATTCCCATAGTCTTGAGAATCTCATGGCAACTGAATAAGAAATCCCGAGGATCCTCTGATGTGGCACCGCCGAAGGTAGTGGTAAACAACTTGGAGAACCGATCAAGTCTCCATAAAGAATCAGAAGTCATGGCCGCTCCATCTCCGACCTGAGTTGTGGTACCTGACTGAGTGGCCACAACTGGCTGAACCTAAGGAGCTACTGGCTCCGGAGTACGGGCAATAGGAGTCTGGGCCCCTCCTCCCAGCCTGAGAAGCGGCTGGTGCAACTGATAATAAGCCCGCTCTGGCAATGCTGTCCATAAATCCCGCTATTCTAACCAAAGCCTCCCGAAGATCCGGGGTAAATAAAGCCTCTCCTTGGACCTGAGCTGGGCCCACTGGAGCTGCTGGAATCGGAACCTCCTCGTCAATCTCAATATGAGGCTCCACCTCCGGAGTAGCTGCCTGGGGCTGAGCTCTACCCCTACCACGGCCTCTGATACGGCCTTGGCCCCTGCCCCTCACGGGAGCTGCCTGGGGCTCGGGCTGCTGGTCGGCGGACGAAGAAGCGCGTGTCCTCACCATCTGCGAAAGGACAGAATAGAAATTCAATCAGTAATTGAGGAACAAGTCGCACGACAAGAAAGAACAAATGAGAGACTCTGTCCTAAGTCAATAGACTCTGGAGGACAAGTACAGACGTCTCCGTACCATCCTCTCAAACTCTGATACAAACTTGTCACGACCTGGATTTTCCCCCAACATCGGGATCGTGATGGCGCCTACTCATGATAGCTAGGCAAGACACTTTACTCATAGTACCTGTTTCTAATAATATTTCATACCCAATTTAACAATCAAAATTATAATCTTAGTTAAACAAGTGCGGAAAACTTTATAAAAATAGAAATAAGTAGTTTCAAGGTAACTGATACTGAAATCCTCTACCCAAGACGTGGAGTCACCAACTCACGAACTACTACTGAATACTACACATAAAAGTCTGAAAGAAATATAACATAATCTGTTTTTCTCGGAACAAAGAGACTACAACTAGTAACATAAGTAAAGGGAGAGACGTCGGGCCTGCGGACGCCTGCAAGCTACCTCGGTCTCAAATATGATCAATTCCCACGCAAAAGATCTACTGATGCTCCTGATCGAAACCTGGACCTGTGCAAAAACGCACAGAAGTACAATATCAGCACAACCGACCCCATGTGCTGGTAAGTGACTGGCCTATCCCGGCGAAGTAGTGATAAGCCTAGGACCAGACACCCACATAAACCTGTGCAATTCTATATATATGTATACCACAAGATAACGAGAAATAGCCAAGTAACAACGCAATAAGGAATATCACAGAATTAATGAACAGTTAACAATAATCATTAAATCAACAAGGAAAACAAATTTAATGAGTAACAAGTAATGTCAAGTCAATGAAATAGCAAATAAAGTGCACGGCATCACCCTTCGTGCTTTTACTCTCATCCTCACCTAATAAGCAAATAATGTGCACGGCATCACCCTTCGTGCTTTTACTCTCATCCTCACCTCCATGGTACGGCATGATCCTTCGTACATGGTTCAATAACAAGGCACGGCATGATCCTTCGTGCATAATCAATAACATGGCACGGCATTAACCTTCGTCCATAATTAATAACAAGGCACGGCATTAACCTTCGTGCATAAACAATAAATCAAGGCACGACATTAACCTTCTTGCATAAACAATAAATCAAGGCACGGCATCACCCTTCGTGCATTATCACTCTTCCTCACCCAAATAACAATCACAGTTAAGGGCAAAGAATGAAAATAGTAAATCATGAACCGTCCCGGCAAGGGACACAATAATCATCACAACAAAGTCTCGGCAAGGGAGAACAATAGAAATTCTACAACCCGGCAATGGTTCAACAATATATCTTCAAATATGTCTCACAACAAGTATAACAACGACCCACGGTCATGCTAGACGCCAGCATATAGATGCTCGTCACCACATCCCATACACAGCACTCGATCACATATCACATATCACTTAATCCTATTCCCTCAAGCTAGGATAGAACAAACGCTTACCTCGAATGTTTACGAATAATTCAATCCGTGGCAATGCCTTTTCCTTTCAAATTTGGCTCCAATCCAATCGTATCTATACACAATTGATTTGATATCATCAATACTACTCAACAAACTAATTCATATGGCCAATTACAATGTTTACAACATTCTACCCGGAATAGTGAATATCGACCCCGGGCCCACACGGTCGGAACTCGGGGTTCGGATCAAAATCCGGTTACCCATTCCCCAACGAGTTCAAGTATATGATTTGTTTCAAAATCGGACCTCAATTCGAGGTCCAATTACCCAATTCATGAAAAACCCTATACTCTACCAAAAATAAGAATTTCTACCATGAAAACCTTTGACTTCGATTGAAAAACATGTTTAATGTTGTTAGGAATTGAAAAAATTAAGTAAAAAGTGACTTACAATTGCTTTGAAGAAGAGGCAGTTCGTGAAAAATTGCCAATGGATGTTTTTGGGTTAGGAAATATGAAAAATAAAGCTGGAAATCGTGATTTACAGGTCTCTGTGTTTGCATTTGCGAGCAGGTGTTCGCAATTGCGAACCCCGACCAAATTTTGGAGTTTGAAAAATAAGCTAAGGATGGGAAGTTCGCATTTGCGAACTTTTGTTCGCATTTGCGAAGCCAAGGCAAAGCTGGGATGTTCGCCTTTGCGACATAATGTCCGCATTTGCGAACAAGGCTGGATTCAAGGGATGTTCGCATTTGCGACATTCGCATTTGCGAAGCCAGGCGGCTACTGGAGGGCCTCGCAATTGCGAGGTTTTGTTTGCAATTGCGAACCAAGCAGTCCTGGACACCCCTTCGCATTTGCGATGAAGGGTTCGCAATTGCGAACCCAGCCTTGACCTGTCAACTTCGCATTTGCGAGAAATTCTTCGCAAATGCGAAGCCAACGGCTGGTTGAAAAACCAGCAGTGCTAAAATTCAGAAATTGATCCAACGGCCTATCAAATCTTTACCCGAGCCCCCGGGCTCCAAACCACACATGTTCCCAATATCAAAAACACATTAAAAACTTGTTCGTGCGATCACATCGCCAATATCACATCGTTTACATCAAATCAAGCCTCAAGTTCATGATTTTCATACTTTTGGTTCTCAAAACTTTCAAACTTGGAACTCAAGGTCCAAAACATATCAAACGACATCCAAATGTTACCAAACTTTGCAGAAAGCACATATATAATATTTAAGACTTGTACCGGGCGTCGGAACCAAAATACGATCCCGATACCAAGGTCAATTAATTCATTTTCCTTTAATAATTACATCAAAAACAATTTCACAGAAAAATTCATAACTTGGGCTTTAGGCCTCAGAATTCGACTCCGGACGCATGTCCAAGTCCCATATTTTCCTACAGACCTTCCGGGACCGTCCGTTCTCGAGTCCGGGTCCATTTACCAAAAATGTTGACCGAAGTCAACCATATCAATATTAATATCATTTTTCTCTTAATTTCTCATAAAACTCATATTTTCTATCACAAAATCTTTCCGGCTACATGCCCGGATCGTGTACGTAAATTGAGGCAACATAGAATGAGCTTTTCAAGGCCTCGAAAGTACGGAACAAGTGAGAAAAACAAGTGATGACCTTTTGGGTCGTCACACACCATCCCTTCCGACATGTTTGGCAGGCTCATTCTTACCCTGTTGAATCTGGCAAGGAAATCACTGAGGCCTTCGCTTGTGGCTTGTCTGATGGCGAAAATGTCGTTCATCCTTGCCTCTGCCTTCTTCGCACCAGCATGTGCGGTGAAGAACTTATTTTCTATTTCTTTGAAGGTTGATATTGTCTTGGCAGGCAGTTAGGAGTACCATTTCAGGGCCCCTCTGATGAGCGTCTCGCTATACATTTTCAGCAGCATCGGTGGTACCTGCTCTTTTTATAGGTCGTTGCCTTTTACAGCGGTAATGTAGTGAATGAGATGCTCTTCGGGATTGGTGGTTCCATCGTATACCCTTAAGTAAGGGCGCATATTGAAAGTTTTTGGGATGGAGTAGGGGCAACTTCTTCGGGGTATGGTTGCTCCGGAATTTTGTCGACCCTTTCCTAGTGCTCCTTCATCTGGTCACGGAGAGCCTTGTTTTCGCTCTCCATTTCGTCCATCGTTCTTAGGATGGAGGTCCGCTTGTCGTCATGGTTCTGTGTTTCGGCGGATTGGTTGTTTGCTCGCGCCTCTTCTTGCTCGTCCGCGGTAGCGGCGATACTCATCGTTGGTATTGTTCTGACGTTGCCTTATGGTGATTTTTTGGCTAACCCACTCAGGGTGCTCGTTAGACATTCTTCCAGAAATTTCCTGACCGCCGAGGGCGCTTCTTTTGCAGCGGATGTGGAAGCTCCTTTGACATGCAAGGTCGCTAGATTTCCCGAGGGGGGAGGTGAGGTTTCTGCTTCTGGTGCGATGTCGGGGGTTGTGTTGGTGACAGTGTCGTCGCCGACCTCATTAAGAGAGTTCAGAAGATTGGTTGTGACCCATAGCTTTGGATCTTTTGTTGTTTTCGGCCATTTCTGGGTTTTCGTGTGATATAGATGAGATGGTTGGTTGATCCTTAGTTGGATACTATGATTTTGGTTCTCGAAATCCCCACAGATGGTGCCAAATTGTTTGACTCAAAAGTTATCGGTTACTTTGTGAGCTATTAACAATAAAAAATATAAGAGGGGTAAATCTTAATCAAATATAATAAACCCCAAAACGAAATCAGTGTGATTATAGTATATAAATATTTGCAAGAATGAAGAAATTAAAAAGATAATCGACGATCACAGTTGAGAGAATAATAGAGAGAGAATGATAGAAATTATATTATTGGATAATAACACATGATCCCTTTACAACAAGGAAACCCCCCTTTATATGAGGTGAGGCTTCCTAACTAAAATTACAATTTGTCGAGGACTCGTTGGCGCCCTTAAAGATGGGACGTCTAAATGCATACGTCGATGTTTGTACCCTTACACCTATGTTACGCCCTCGCTGTAAGAAACGTAAGGGAAGTTCGTGCCCTCACCATTTTATGGGCGTGGAAAAAGCCGCAGTCGGCCCCTAATGGTTAAACCATGTTTAGCCCCATACAATCCTGAATTTTATAAATCATAAAAAGAAGTAGCACTCTTTTCTCTCTTTCAAATTTGCTTGACGAAGATGATGTGTCGTAAGTTTCATATAAGTTTTTTGAGTTGAATGAATTTTATCCTCCCTTAT
Organism: Nicotiana noctiflora; assembly: GCA_032618575.1. Lineage (NCBI taxonomy): Eukaryota > Viridiplantae > Streptophyta > Magnoliopsida > Solanales > Solanaceae > Nicotiana > Nicotiana noctiflora. The sequence goes on from JASVEL010001468.1 coordinate 140,783, forward strand.
TTGTTCTTTAGTGTAATCTACTGAAATAATGTCCAAAGTTATTAAGTTTTGCATAAATTTTCTGTTTAACAAGATGTAAGGCTAAGATACACTGAGCCATCGGTCCACCTCAAATGTTGAGGCCCGTGCGAGCTGAGCTAGACTACGCTAAACCAGCTCGTAAAGACAGCTCTAATTAGTTAGAACTTTACTGACTTAATTGTGTAATTTTTTTATAAATCCTTAATACGCTATGAATTAATACATCTTATGTATTTTTTACTCGTACATCTTATATAAAATTAACTTACGTCATTGAAGGATAAGATATTCAAAATTGAGTCAACTTATTCATTTTACGGAAAAGGTTCAAATATGTCCGTGAATTATGTGAAAAATGACAAATATATTCGTGTTTAATAGTTGGACCTAAATATGCCCAAACCGTCCAATAGTTGTACAAATTTGCCCGTTTTTTAACGGAAAAAATATTTTCTTTTTTTTTCTTTTTTTTTCTTTTAAATTAATTAAAATCAAATTTTTTTTTTCGAATGCAATTTTTCTAAATGTTTGTTTTACTGAAAGCTGAAGAAAAAAAATATAAATATATTTTTTTCCTGTTTTTACAAAAGAAATGAAAAATATTTTCTAAAATAGTGTTTTTGTAAAAAACAGAAATAAAATCTAAAAATTAATTTTCAAAAGCACTATTTTTGTAAAAACTGAAAAAAATGAATTTATTTTTATTAAAAATTGAATAAACGAAAACATTGTTTTAAAAAAACCAAAAAATTATTTTCTAAAACAATATTTTAGTAAAAACTGAAATAAAATCTAAAAAGTAATTTTCTAAAGCAATATTTTTGTAAAAACAAAAAAAATGAAAAAAAATTCACTTTAAAAAACTGAAAAATTATTTTCTAAAAAAATGATTTTCGTAAAATCTAGAAGGGAAAAAAACCGAAAGCAATTTTCTAAAGCGGTAAAAACTGAAAAAAACTAAATTTTTTTAAAACTAAAAACTGATAAAAAGAAATATTTGTTTTTTCAGTTTTTACAAAAATTGCTTTAGAAAATCTATTTTTAGATTTTATTTCTGTTATTAAAATATTGTTTTAGAAATTATTTTTCAGTTTTTTTAAATCTATATTTTTCTAAAAACTGGAAAAAAATATTTCGATTTTAATTATTAAAAAAAAGAAAACAAAAAATATTGTCTCTGTTGAAAAAGGGCAAATTTGCACAATTATTGGATGGTTTGGACATATTTCGGTCCAACTATTAACGACGAACATATTTGTCCTATTTCACATAGTTCACATACATATTTAGACCTTTTTCGTTCTTTTTATTGTAGCAAATAAGAAGCACATGCACTTTTATGACAAGTCACATGCACTTCTTATTAACTTCTTATAAACTTGTATCTAAATTGCAGATTAATTACACACGATTGTAAGGTTCGTTTATTAACACGATGTAAATTATGTGCAAAGCAAAATACTTATATGAATATAATAAGTTAATACGAGGTCTATAAATTACACCATCTGAAAAGCATTGCACCACTACAAATTACGCCCCAATCCCCAACTTAACTGTTCCCCTAAGTTCATTTCTGCCATTTTGGGTTGCCGGGAGAGTCGGTTCTGAAAATTTGAGCATTTTGGGACACTTAGTCCCTAAATAAGAGCTTTGAAGCTAGAAAATGGCCCGTAGCCGGAAAACAGTGTTAAGACGATCTCGGAACGGAAATCCGATGGTTCCATTAGTTCCGTTAGGTGATTTCGGGGTTGGGAGCGCGTTCGGAATGTATTTTGGAGGTCCGTAGCTCAATTAGGCTTGAAATGCCGAAGGTTGAAATTTTGGCGAATCCGAACGATAGGCGAGATTTTGATCCGGGGGTCGGAATGGAATTCCGACAATTTCTGTAGCTTCGCTATGTGATTTTGAATATGTCCGCAAATTTTCAGGTCATTCGGACGTCGTTTGGTCGGGTTTTTGATCGAATATGCAATTCGGAAAGTTTTAAGAAATTTAGGCTTGAATTCGATGTGAATTATGGGTTTTGATGTTGTTAGACGTGTTTTGATGATTAGAATAAGTTCGTATCATGTTTTGGAATAGGTTGGTGGTTTTCGTTGGGATCCCGGGGTCTCGGGATGAATCCGGGGGTCCAATCGGGCTATTTCATGCATTTTGGAAATGCTGTTAACTGCTGGTGTGTGCTGCAGACGAATGCTCTATGCGATCGCAATGGGTTAATGCGATCGTATAGAAGGTTTTGGAGAGGCCAAGTATTTGTTCTATGAGATCGCGGGCATGGATATGCGATCGCATAGTTCTGGAAAGTTGTGCTCTGCGATCGCGTACAGTCCTATGTGATCGCATAGTGTATAGAGAAGAGGGGTCCCAGGTCCAGCTTTTGTTCTATGCGATCGCGGAGCAGGGTATGCGATCGCATAGGTATATTTTGGTGAGCATTGCGATCGCATTAAGGACTATGCGATCGCATAGAGTAGTTTGGCGAGGGTCAAAATTTGTTCTATGCGATCGCAATAGGGATCATACGATCGCATAGAGTAAAAATGTCTGGCAGTGACTTAAGTCCAGAAACATTTCAGCCGCGACCCATAAATCAAAAACGCCATTGTTGAGCTCCAAGAGAGGATTTTGAAGGGGAAACGCTGGGATATCATCGGGAAATCATCGGGAGTAAGTTTCTTGACCTTAATTCGTTGGTTTATCATGAAATCCATGATTATTTCACCGAAATTGGAAGATTAAAGGTGGGTTTGAGCCCTAGGCCTAAATGTTAGAAAATCTTTGATTTGAATGGGCAAACGGAGTCCGATTTCGATAAATTTTATATGCACGGACTCGTATTGAGATAAGGAACCCGAATATATAATTTTCGTGATTTTTCGATAAGCGTACCAGAAGTCGGGTTTTGGCAACTTGTGGGTTTTGGTGAATTTTGAGTTAATTTGAGTGGATAATGCCCAATTGGCCTATTTTGATGTGATTCTATTGATTTTTTATCAGATTCTACACTTGTGGAGGCCGACATTCGTGGCAAGAGAGTTGTTTCATAGCGGTTTTGTACCGGAGTCGAGGTAAGTGGCTTGTCTAACCTCGTGTGGGGGAATTCTCACCCCTAGGATATTATGTGATAGTTTAAATGCCTTGTACGCGAGGTGACGGGCATGTACATGCGCTGGTTGTTGAAAACGCACTTTAATTAAAAATGTTCTATGAGCGATATTCCTGTCTTTGGTTGTTAATTTGATATTTTTACCCGGTAGTGGTTAGGAAAGCATGATTAGGTAGTACTTAACTGTTTAGTTGCCTAATTGCCTTGTATGAACTCCTTGATAATTATCGGCACTATTTTCGGTGAAGTTATATTTAAGCATAATTATTCTCTCTGTGGATTCCTTTATTGGCTGTGCTTGTGGACTACGGGTTCGATTCCCGGAGACCCAGGGTTGTGGGTTCGATTCCCAGAGACCCGGCGTGATATTGGTAGGGACTACGGGTTCGATTCCCGAGATCCCGAGTTATTGGTAGGGACTACGGGTTCGATTCCCGAGATCCTGAGTTATTGGTAGGGACTACGGGTTCGATTCCCGAGATCCTGAATTATTGGTAGGGACTACGGGTTCGATCCCCGAGATCTTGAGTTATTGGTAGGGACTACGGGTTTGATCCCCGAGATCCTGAGTTATTGGTAGGGACTACGGGTTTGATTCCCGAGATCCCGAGTTATTGGTAGGGACTACGGGTTTGATTCCCGAGATCCCGAGTTATTGGTAGGGACTGCGGGTTCGATTCCCGGAGATCCTGAGTTATTGAGATATTATTGAGACATGGGCTGCGGGTTCGATTCCCGGAGACCCAGAGGTACTGAGAATGGGACTGTGGGTTCAATTCCCACGGATCCTGGATTTGTTTATTTGAGTTGGTTAATTGTTGTTAGCTTAATTGTAGACAGTTGCAGTAATCATCATGATGTTGTTATTTCGGAAATTATTATCATTTAAACTGTTTACTTTGTTATCATCATTATATTATTGTTTTCTCAGTAGGGCCCTGACCTACCTCGTCACTACTCCATCGAGGTTAGGCTTGGCACTTACCGAGTACCGCCGTGGTGTACTCATGCTACTCTTCTGCACACTTTTGTTGTGCAGATCCAGGTACATCAGAGCAGACTCGTACTAGGTGATTCCGCAGCTTTTTGGGAGACTTCGAGGTATGATCTGCTACGTCCGCGGATCCGGAGGCTTCCCTTCTATTCTAGTATTACTAGTCGACATTTTTCTTCATTTCGTTGCTAGATACTCTTTACACATAGAGCCACAGTTGTATTTCCCTTTTAGTCTGTGTTACCGTGGGGTTCCGGATCTTGGTAGTATTTTATTTACCGTGTGACGGATGTATGTGCCAAGCGGCATGAATTACATATCTTTTTATGCTATTTTTCCGTTGTTTCTTAGTTAGATGTTTATAACTTGTATATTCCGCAACGTGTCAGGCTTACCTAGTCGTGGGGACTGGGTGCCATCACGACATGTTCACAATTGGTGAACTAGGGTCGTGACATTAAAGTACTGTCCTCATTATGGCATTGCTCAAGATGTGTTTTGTTTTCACTGTTCTTCTCACGACAGCTACGAGTTAGTATTTATTTCACATTCACTTTGGATTATAATCCTATCATATTTCATATAATGCATGTCTTTCCAAACAACATCAATGCTCTAATGGCTGTACCATACACGGTTCAGACCCGGGTACGATTCCCGGTTGGTGTGCTTACTTTGAAGGGCAGCCTTAGCGTAACTGTTAAATTTGTTGCCATGTAACCAGGAGGTCACAAGTTCGAGTCGTAAAAATAACCTCTTGTAGAAATACAGGATAAGATTGCATACAATATATCCTTGTGGTTCGGTCTTTTCCTAGAACTCGGGAGCTTAGTGCTCCGGGCCGCCCTACTGCCATGCATGTCTTTCCAAGCATTATGATCTGATCGATTCCCGGCTGGTGTGCTTACTTTGAAGGGCAGCCTTGGTGTAACTAGTAATGTTGCTGCCATGTGACTAGGATGTCACCGGCTCGACCCGTGGAAACAACCCCTTGCAAAAATGCAGAGAATACAGTTGTATACAATAGACCCTTGGTCCGGCCCTTCCCCGAAACTCGCACATAGCGGGAGCTTAGTACATCGAGTTACCTAATACCATGATGTCTTTCAAAGCATTATGATCTTATAGATTCCCGGATGGTGCCCTTACTTTGAAGGGGAGCCTTGGCGTAACTGGTAAAGTTACTGCCATGTGGCCAGGAGGTCACGGGTTCAAGCCATGGAAATAAACTCTTGTAGAAATGCAGGGTAAGGCTACATACAATATAGATCCTGGTGGTCCGGCTCTTTCCCGTATCCCACACATAGAGGAACTTAGTGCATCGAGTTGCCCCATTGCCATGCATGTCTTCCCAAGCATTATGATCTGATCGATTCCCGGCTGGTGTGCTGACTTTGAAGGGGAGCCTTGACGTAACTAGTAAAGTTGTTGTCATGTGACCAGGAGGTTACGGATTCAAAGTCGTGAAATTAGCTTCTAGCAGAAATGCATCATTAGGTTGCATACAATAGACCCTTGTGGTCCGACTTCCCGGATCTCGCACATAGAGAGAGCTTATTACATTGAACTGCCCTACTGCCATGCATGTCTATGATATGAATGTGTATTTTTTTATTTTCTACCGTTAACCTTTTGATTTTACTAATTATGATGGTGAATTGTTTCAGTTAACATGGCGTGGTTCTCTAAGACGCATCTTGTGGTTGCACGGAATGTTAATCATGATCTCTCAAGAGTTGAAAAGAGATTGCTCCCGCAACTTAATAGTATTACATGTGGCCGACATTGTGAAAATTATATTGACTGCAACGATTGTTGGATGTGTTGTAGTTGTGGGGGATTTCCAGGATACCAACAGTGTCAAATCTAAAACTGCAGTGGTTGTCCAATTGCAATGTATTTTGCTTCAAATCCCTATTGTCCATTTGCGTTCTTTGCGAGTCTAGTGTTTCTTGTATCCTCTAATTTACTTTGTATGAAAATAAAGAAGGTCAAGAGAATGGCTTTCAGTCTGCTGTTTCCTATTTATACTTTTTATGAAAATAAATAAAGTCAAGATATTGACTTTCTGTTCATGAATAAAAAGGGATTTGAATACAAGGGTTGTTTGTCTAATTTTATAGTGTTTGTGTGATTCACTATACGTTTGAATACAAAGGTTCCATGTGATCGAGAGGTCGCATGTTCCCGAGCTGCTGAAACAGTCTCTTGCAAAAATCTAAAGTAAGATTCTGTATAATAGACCTTTTATGGTCCGTCTTCTCCGAACCTCATGAATAGTGAGAGCTTAGTACATTAAGCTGCCCTTTTATTTTCGACATATTACAATATACTGTCAGACCTCTCTATAATTCTATCTCTATATAACTGTCATTCACTATAAAAATCAAACTTTCTTCGGAATCAATATTTTGAGTTGTATTTTACTTATGTATAACATATTTGTACCTATAACAACAACAACCATATTTATAGCAGAACGCTCTTTGTAAAATTACCCTAAAAACAATCATATAGAATCTGTAAGGTTACTAATAATAGATCTAAAAGTATGTACACAATCTTTTTCATTTAATAAAGTTTCTATTTTGAATAAGATATAATATTTTGAGATTTGCACATTATATCTTTTCCCTTCAACAAATGCCACAAAATATTTAGATGGAAGATTTAACTATTAAGCTCTTAGACTGTCTTCAAGAGAAAGTAATTGGATACCTTTTGTTGAAAATTTGGACACAAATCTTTGTTAATTCAAGTGTTATATCGCTAATAAAATAATAAAATCTACGATACAAGCTACACAAAATTCTTCCATTTATCTTGAATTTTTTTTTCATAAGTTGCTTTAAACATGTGCCTTAGAGTTTATATCATTAAATATTTAGTTATAAATTTATTAATAATATACTACCTTTTGTCAATAAGTGAAATATGCTTTATCTTTTGAGATTTTAAATTTGAATAATTTTCTTATCTTTTATATATAACATTGGAAAAGAAAAAATAGTTGATTTTTGGATAATTTTTATCTATAACGGCCGGAAAAAAATGTAAGCTTCAAATATTATTATAGGTGTATAACAGTCATTCACTATCAAAGCTAAAAATATCAGAACAAACGAAACTGTTATAGAGAGGATTGACGGTATAATCTATGTTAGTTTTTTTTTTCCTTATTTCGTATTTAAAATCTCGTATCCTTCATCTTTCTCTAATACAAACTTCCGTTCAAACTATCTATTCTTAGATTTGTACTTGTTGGCAGGTTTCATGAGAAACTATTTGAATAATTATACGAAATATTTACAAAGAAGAGAATTTGGTTAAGTACTCCCGTATGATTACAAAAAATTGCTACTTAACATAATATATTTAAAATTTATCTGGTTAGTGTTGATTGATAAATTCATAAATGGATAAACAAATGAATCTGTAGTAGGAGTACATTGACCGGATTGGTTTGGCTTTTATTAAAACCAAGCCTAACAAATAATATCGGTTTGGATTGGTTCAGGTTTGTCGAGTTTTTTTGATTTTTTTGTTACATGAAGTTTCAATATTACTTTGTTAAAATTATAGATAAAGTTTTGATAAGTGAATATATTTTTAGTAAAAATTAAAAAAATTGACAAATATATGATCTATTAAAATATTCTTATGAAATTTTTTTTAGTAACACATGATAGTTATTTTCTTAGTCGTCTAATAATAATTTTTTTGTTAACATAGGCTTTCAAGGTTAATCGAATTTAATAATTAAACATAAATATCAATAAGATACCTGAATAATACTATGTTCTATTTAATTTTAAATTATCGAAATATCATTTCAAATTCGAAAAAGATATAAGAAATCTTGACAAATGAATATGAAAAAACAAAGAGACGATTGGCGCATTTCAATAATACTTGATGAAAAAGTGATACAACCAGTTATTTAAAGTAAAAAAATGAATGCACTTCGTAGTTCTATTAAATATTACATGCCAAGAGAGGATCTTAAATATTTTTAAGTGTTCTTTAAAGAAAATTCTATATAAAGTTTTTAAAGTATATATAAAAATTATATATTTATACGTCGGTTTGGTTTGGCTTTTTTTACACGATACCAAACCAAATCTAATCGCGGGTTTTAATCAGTTGGGTTTATTGGTTTGGTGCGATTTTTCGGTACGATTTGAATGCCCCTAATCTGTAAAAATATCTTTTTTATTTCGATGATGGCGAGTCAAAAAGAGGACTGATAAGCTTCTAGAGCATTAAACTTCTGAAGAAAGAGTGCATATGACATCTTAGTTAAATCTTACATCGGAATGAGATAGTAAAAAAATTCACGTTATATCTTATTGTACAATGCTATTTAACCTGGGACTTTTTTTTTTAATTATTTAACTTGTACCTAATTTAAGTAAATTGGTGGTTTAAATTTGTTTGTTGTGATAGTTAAAATTTTTATTTCAAATTTGAGCTCATTTGTAATATATTTGAGCGTTAAATCGTGTTCAAAGAATATCTGAAATTCAGACACACACGTCTTAAGTGCATGGTGTGCTTCTGAAACGCACAAAATGGATGCGCTTAAGTCATATACTATGATTTCCCAACTTTAGACAAATTTATAACTTCAGATGCGTACTTTGCTACTTTGGCTACATATGTGTGAAGTTCTGTCCAAAGTGGGTAAATTATATAAAAATAATAATTTAGGGTGCAGTTTAAACAGTAACACGAAAATCACGTTTGTGCACTTCCAAATTGGAGAGAGAAAATGAAAAAATATATGACACATTTTCACGTAGTATACATTTTTTTAGGCTCAATAATGGCATAGTCCAAGTAATAAATGTATTAGTCAGAAATCTAACTACTCGACCGTCGCGACATCAACCTCGTACCATCCGCGTCAACAACGTACCTATTGCGGTCGACCCCCCTCTCACTGGGAGGGGGAAGGTCAACCGTTCGACACGGTCTATCTTGAGAGGGGTCGAGGGGTGAAAAGTCCCCAACTATAAATAGGGAAAGAAAGTTATTTTCAAAGGGGATCTCTCCAAAGGTTGGAAGACATTCAATTCTCCATTCTCTCTCATGACAGAAAAGAACATTCTTCTTCCTCAAGAAAAAAGAGGAGAATGTTCCATCTCTTCAAAGAAGATATCAAAAGCCTAGAGATTGACAAACCTCACAAAATCTTTCTAAGGAAAGATGGCAACAATTTGTACGAAGGAAAGTCAAATTTCTAATCCTTGAACCTCTCCAAGGAGGGGCAAGGTCATATACCATGATCAATAAAGTTTCCTGAATGTTGTTTCCACTAAAATTGTTGTCATGTTACTTTAATATTTGATTCGATGTTAATTATGATTGGCTAGGATTTACCCATCTTCATATATTTGATTGATTTGCTTAAACATTATCTTAGAATATTATAAGTCAAACAATTTGCCACCATCTGTAGGGATTTTCTAGCAGAATCACATAGTTTCTCCCTGGATCGAAGCCAAAGAAACACCCAAAAAGAAAGCAGCCCAACTCAAACAAGCCATACAGAGAACATCGAGCATAAAATACTCGAATGCATCAAAAGAAACTAAGATCCCCTGCTCAGTTACTCGAAAAAGCTCAAAGAGGAAGATGAAACCCCGTTTCTCCCTCAAGACAAAAGTGTGAAACATTTCCCTCACCCCTAATATGAGGCTAGGCTGGAAACCGATATTTGGATGTTTCAAACCAGGAAACCAAGAATAAGGCTAAATGACTTGGTCATCAAAGTACAGTTCGACCTCACTCGAACTGGGACTTAGGCCAAGTGCCTTCGCCATCAAAGTACAGTTCGACCTCGCTCGATTTGGGACTCAGGCCAATTGCCTTCTCCATCAAAGTATAGTTCGACCTCGCTCGAACTAGGACTCAGGCCAAGTGCCTTCGCCATCAAATTTAATAGGTTCGACCTTAATCGGACCAAGAATAAGGCTAAATTCCTTTGCCATCAAAGTATAGTTTGACCTCGCTCGAAGTGGGACTCAGGCTAAATGCCTTCGCCATTAAAGTACATTTTGACCTCGCTCGAACTGGGACTTTGGCCAAGTGCCTTCGCCTTCAAATTTAATAGGTTTGACCTCAATCAAACCAAGAATAAGGCTGAATGCCTTCTCCATCAAAGTACTGTTCGACCTCGCTCGAACTGGGACTCAGGCCAAGTGCCTTCACCATCAAAGTATAGTTCGACCTCGCTCGAACTAGGACTGAGGCCAAGTGCCTTCGCCATTAGAGCACAGTTTGACCATGCTCGAACTGGGACTCAGGACAAGTGGCTTCGACATCAAATTTAATAGGTTTGACCTCAATCAGACCAAGAATAAGGCTAAATGACTTCGCCATCAAAGTACAGTTCAACCTCGCTCGAATTGGGACTAAGGCCAAATGCCTTGGCCACCAAAGTACAGTTCGACCTCGCTCGAACTGAGACTCAGAAAAAATTTCCTTTTCCTTCAAGAGTGCATGAGCTGAAGATCGTGATTTTGGCGGAACACATGTACGAGCTGGTCCAGCCAAAGCCCTCAGACACTGGTTCTCTTCCTCTAAAACGGTAACCCGGTCTGACAAACTTTGGGCCTCCTGATCGATCTCGTCAATCCGCTCTTCAACCTTGCTTCACTAAAGGCCGCAGTCTCACTCTCCGACTCTCATTGAGATTCCTGAACACGAACCGCTGCTTCAAAAGATGCCGCCCTCGTTGACGTGTCCCTCTCCGCACGCTCCAGATCAGCAACTTAACCCTTCAAGGCAGCCAGCTTCGACCCCAACGCGGCCTCAATTTCCATAATCCTGGCCCTACATTGTTCCATTTTCATCTTCAGATCACGCACTCTACCATCCAGTTACTCGCACTCAGCAGCAACACCCCTCGCCATATCGAGGTCCTCGTCCTTGAGGCGAATCCTCTCCTCGAGCTCACTCTTGTTGCGCATCACCTGCAGTAGCTTGTGGTCCTTGCGCTCCAATTCCTCGCCCGGCTCCGATTGTGAGGATCGCTCCTGATCAAATGCTCATGCAGCTCACGACACCTATCACGGTAACGATGGTACTTCTCCAACATTTGTAAAAATATCCTCGATCGAACGTTTTCCCGGTAGATATTCTCCATTTCTAATATGTACGCTTGCGACACACGAGAGTAGTTAGAAAAATGACCGCCTCGTACAACAAGATCAGCAAATTAAAAGTCGCATAACATACCCACAAACCCATTATGGCCACTTCCTCCATCACAACAACGTCCATAACCTCCCTCAGGGATGCGTTCTCAGCTTCGAAACACAATAGGTTGAACTGCTCCACCAAATCACCTCTCTGGGCCAACAGGTTCACATATGCGGGAACATCAACGATGCGAGCCGGCCCCTCTGCATTGACCATCGAATGGGTGATGCCCTCTTCAAACATACGAATGAAGTCGGAATCCAGGTAGGACTCGGACTCATATTCTTCCACCATCACGCTTTTCCCCATTTCTACTGCCGGTGCAGTACAGCCTATCGGAGATAATGGCTCTTCGACCAAGGTCACGATGGAGGTCCCCAAGGGCTTATCATCCGCTTCATCGGTAGCAGGGATGTCCGCTTGAGTCACAACAGTAGCGAGGTCATTCGAGCTCTGACTCATAGGAACAACATCGACCACAAGTTCCGCCTCTGCAGCAGACCCTGTGATAATTCCCCTTCCTGGTCGGCCGGAGGAGAGTCTAGAGTTAATAAACACTGAAGAAGCTGTCTCGAACCCTACTCTTCACCTCTTCGGCGAGCTATCTTCCTCCCCCGCCAATGATGGCTCAGCTCGTGGACGAACAGAACTAGACGAACCTTCATCCCGAGGCATGGCCCTCGTCAGGTTAGTAAAAGCCACTGATTCAATAAACGCCGCCCTCGATGAGGGATGAGCTACAGCTGGAACATTAATCCGAGTGGTCGCACCATGGTGATGGAACGCTAATTGAGGAGCCTTAGGTCTGCAGACCCTTCCCAATCACATACGAGTAAAGGTCAAGAGAGAATAAATGGATAAATAGAATGGAGAATAAGAGGGCAGTCTCATCTGTGAGGGGCTTGCAACTATGCCTTAGGTAGAATAACGCCCATGTGCGTATCCCCGTGGTGTGGGGGAGAACGGCCTCTACCTAGTCCCGGGTCCTTTCCAATGGTGTTGGCGGCACCTTGTCGGTTGTAAAATATTAGAAATAAGTCTACAAGTAATAAGGCATAAGGAAAGAAATACAGAAATGAAGCTCATGACCCGAAGTAGATACTTATAAGTAAAATTCCACACCACTAGGAAATTGTTAGGGTCTGCGACGAGATGCTCTGTCCGCACGAAGAAGAAACGTTCGACAAAATAATGGTTGGTTCGGTCATCCATGCCGATCACCAACCCTCTTTACCCACACGGGTGTGCATGGATCATGGTACCCCTGTTTCTCTGAGGGGAGAACAGGCTGTGCACATACATCAAGGTGACCTCACGGCCCGCCAACTCTGCATACGTGATAAACATCAAAAAGCGTTTATACAGGTACAGGGATATCTGGGCAGGGCACACCTTGTAGTAGCGACAGAAGTCAATCATTAACATCAGGAGCATTAATATGTGCCCAACGATGAAAGGATACATATAAAATAAACAGTATCTGGGGTGGTCTATTTGAACCCAGTCGCTCTTTCCGATGGGCATTATCTTGACATAGCTGGGGATGACCCATTTCTCCCTCAACTCTTTTATTTTCGGTTCCACCATAATAGATTCGATACCGGAATATTCCCTGTCATCGTCAGCATTAAAGTCCTCAACCACCCTCCTAGTGAGGAGCAGAATCTCATCCACGGAGGGAATTGTTTCATTCTCCCCCCAAGTCCACATCACCATCTGTCGGAGCATAATCCTCTGTTGTTAGTGAAATAGCCAGAAAATCATCACGAGAAGAAGTTCCCACCATCGTTGGTTCGAAGAAGAGGAGCGGAGACTTATCAAGAAAATAGAAGAATTGGAATAAGGATGCAAGAGGAAAAGTACAAAGAAAGTTCAAAATGCCCAAGGGGTGGATATTTCAAAAATCTTCTCGAAAACAGGCAAGAAAGAAAGAGTGAAAGACTAAATGAAAAGTACAATAAATTTATAGGACACAAAAATCCCGAGCGAGAAAACCAATAGACGCTATTACAATTCGACTAGTTGTGAAAAACGATTCGGTTCCTCGGGACCGTGTGCCATTATGGCTACCAAACACCATAATAACTGTTCACATGAAGTGACACTCATTAATCAGCCATCGCCTCATACTCCGAAACTGTTGCAATGGTTCATAGGCATCGGTCAACGCCCTCTTTATCATTCCAGAACTCCCCATGTTTCAAAAAGGAATGCGTATGAGACTCCCAATATGATCATATTGCCACATAGTCTGTCCATTGAGGATGACGGGGTACAACCTCAACGAACGAACGGACTAACTATATTGGTCAAAAATCTAACCACACGACCATCACGGCATCAACCTCGTCCCATCTGCTTCAATGATGTACCTATTGAGGTTGATCCCCTCTCACGGGGAGGGGGAAGGTCGAAGTTCGACATGGCCTACCTTGAAAGTGGTCGAGGGGTGAAAAGTCCCCAACAATAAATAGAGAAAGGAAGTTATTTTCAAAGGGAATCTCTCCAATGGTTGGAAGACAAATCTTCAACTCTCCATTCACTCTCTTGACGGAAAAGAACATTCTTCTTCCTCAGGAAAAAAAAAAGGAGAACATTCCATATCATCAAAGAAGATATCAAAAGCCCAAAGATTGACAAACCTCCCAAAATATTTCTAAGGAATGATGGCAACAATCCGTAAGAAGGAAAGTCAAATCTTTAATCCTTGAACCTCTCCAAAGAGGGGTAAGGTCATATACCATGATCAATAAAGTTTCCTGAATGTTGTTTCCACTAAAGTGGCTGTCTTGTTACTTTAATCATTGATTAGATCTTAATTATGGTTGGCTAGGATTTACCCTTCTTCACATTTTTGATTGATTTGCTTAAATATTATCCGAGAACATTTTAAGTCAAACAATAAACACATGAGATCTATTAGACAAAATAGGCAATACATGCCATTGGCGTAGAATATCTGTCACACACAATTTTTATATTACATCTTCCAACATTTGCCATGACTTGTTATGAAACTTTGTAAACTTCTATCCCATATTGCAGAATGATAAAGGAAGAGAGAATGAGAAAGGGATTTTGGGGGTCGGTAAAATTGGAGAGAATTAATTTTGTGTCACGACCCTGTGACGACCCAGCTCGTCGTCTTATGTGTTACCACTCTGTTTCCCTCATTTTATGCTTATTAATGTTTCATTTATGGCATTTGTTGTGTTAGAGTTTAATTGGATTGGTTTTGGTAGGAAATGAGACGCCTAGTCTCTTTAACATAGGTTTGGTTTGGAAAAGTCAACCGAATGTTGACTTATGAGTTAAAGGGCTAAGATGTGATTTCCGATGATTTGGTTATCTTTGTGGGGTGATTTGTGACTTAGGCGTATGATCGGAAGTGATATTAGAGGTCTGGTGTATAATTAGGCTTGAATTGGCGAAGCTAGTATTTTGGCGAATTCCGATTGATGGGTGAGATTTTGATCTGAGGGTCGGAATGTAATTTTAAGAGTTGAAGTAGATTTTTAGGTGATTTTGGATGTGTACGCTAAATTTTAGATCATTCAGAGGTGTATTGGTCAGGTTTTTGATCAAATGCGTAGTTTGGGAATTTTTGAAGAACTTAGGCTTGAATGCGATGTAATTTAATGGTTTTAGCATTGTTTGAAGCGTTTTGGTGATTGAAACAAGTTTGAATGATGTTTTAAGATGGGTTGGCACTTTTGGTTGAGGTCCCGAGGGCCTCGAGGTAATTTCGGATGGCTATCATAATGAAATTTGAAGTTTAGAAATTGCAGGTTTTGGCAGCAGCAGGTATTTTCGCATCATCAGAAAGAAACCGTACGCAGATGTGGAGGCAAATGCCGCAGGTGCGAAATGGCTTAATAGAACATATAAGAGATGATAGTGTTTTTATCTTACAATCAAGTTTAAATGAAGTAATAGATCATATCTGTGCATTTGGTTGAGTTCTCGAGGGCCTCGGGGTGATTTTGGATGGCTAACGGGGTGTTTTGAACATGAAAAGTGCAGCAAAAAATTGCAGATGAATTTTCCTCTATGCGATCGCATAGGTATGCCTGCAATCGCATAGAAGGTTCTAAGGGGGATGAAGATTTGCTCTATGCGATCGCGTAAATGGGGTCTGTGATCGCATAGGATGATGTGATTGGGAAGTGCGGTCGCGTGGGGACTCATGCAATCGCGTAGAAGGGGAAAGTCGTGTTATGCGATCGTATGGACTGTCCTGCGATCGCGTATGTTGAATTTGAGGGCCTGGGTTTTTGGCTTATGCGATCGCAGGAGTAGTGATGTGATTGAATAGGGGTCGCTACAGTAGTCGGACATAATGTTTAAGACCCTTTTGTCCGCGACCCACATTATTTTTCCATCATTTTTACTCCGCCAAGAGAGCTTTTTGACCGATTTGAAGGAGGTTTTCAACAGCTATTGATTTGAGGTAAGTCTTTTGACTAGAAAACACCATTTTATAGAAGAATCAACACTCTAATTCATGAAAGTGGGTAGAAATTGTGAAGAACTGGGGCTTGGTTTTTGAAAATGAATTTTTAGGATTTGAAAGGCAAATTGAACTCCATTTTCGATAAACTTTATATGTATGGACTCGTAGCGAGACGAGAAATCCATTGGTGTGATTTTCAGAAATTTTCCATAAGTGGGTCTGGGGCTCGGGTTTTACCTACTTCGTGAATTTTAGTACTTTTCGACTATTTTTGATTGTTTATGTTTATTTAACCCATATTTATGTATTCGTTGTGATTTTGATTAGATTTGACGTGCGAGGAGGTCGATACGAAGGGAAAAAGTATTGCAGACCAGTCTACGATCGGTTAGGGGTGAGTAGTTTATATAGATAATGGCATGATGATTTGAAACCCCGGTTTATCACATGGTGATGCTATATTAGGGCGTGACTCACACCCCATGGCAGATGCGGGATTGGTTATGATTGGGGATTGTGACTTGGTCCATCCCGAACAAGAATGTTTCTATATTGGCGATTGGTACACACCCTCTATTGAATATATCTGGACTTATTGCCATGTTTGGGGCCTTGTGCCGATCTGTAGCATCCTCAGAGGATGAATATCATTGTGATAGCATGCTTTATATAACCATTGATCTCAGTCCTGTGTTAATCACTATTATGAAATGCTAAGTCACTTTTCACGAAGTTAAATATTTAAAGTATATTCATCTTAATAAATTGGAAACATGGAAATTAATTAAATCTGTTACGTGACTCATATGCATACTGTGGAATAAGTGTAGATCGGGCTACACAACCCAGTAATGATATGATGATATTGCGCTTGGGCTGTAGGTGCCCCTCCGGAGTCTGTACACACCCCCAATGAGCGTTGTCGACGTTAAATAGATCGGGTTGTACACCGTAGCGTGTTCATGTGCATTGCATTGCATCCTAGTATTAAACTTGACTGTTATATTTGAAGTTGTTTTCATTGTTGGTTCGTAGTAAGGTGTCGGACTGTTAGTTTTAGCTTTAATTTGTGGCATTTTGTGGATTTCTTATCTTTAGACATTTTATATGCTTATTACTCACTGAGTCAGTAGTACTCACCCCTACTCCCTACACCTTGTGTGCAGATTCAGGTGCACCAGAGGCTTAGCTGAGAAATCCTTATTTATAGAGCTTATTAGAGTTGTTGAGGTAGCTGCTTGACGTTCGCAGGACCTGACTACTCTTCCTATTTCAGTTATATATATATATATATCCAGACTTCTGTATTTTCATTCAGATATTGTTATCTAGTTTGTTTTAAAGGCTCTAGACTCGTGACGCCAGATCTTTTGGGAGTGTTTTTATCAAACCTCGCATTTCTTAGTACTATACTTCTATAAATATTGAATTATTATTATAAAACTATTATATTCTCCTTAAATTGTCGGTTTTGAGATTTATGTTTGATTTGGGAGCGACTGTTAGTAAGGCTTGCATTGCTTTAGGGTTGGGCACCATCACGACCGGTTTGGGTCATGACAAACGTATTAAGTTTGTTGATGTTATAATCTGCTATGACTTACCTTATGGCGGGATATTGTGAAACACTATTGAAGATGGAACTGTTAGATATTGTGGGATGCGGTGGTTTAGGATTTAATCAATGTTTCAAATGTTGACGGTTTGATAAAGATGACCTTTAAAAGTGGTTTAAGCCAGTAGCGATTTGTGAGCTCAAGTTCTATAAAGATAAATTTTATTAAGTTAACAACTTAGCAACTAGAGATGAAAAAGACATGTGGAAAGTGTCAGGCGGAGTTTTAAACTTCTAAAGGGCCAAGCTGAGGAAGCACAGACCTAGCAGTTGAGTGAAGGAGTGAGTTTTCCCAAAGTGGGAGAGCAGTGAAGTTGCGTAGGGGCTTGGTAATGAGAAAAATATGAACCTTAAGGGAGTCTGGAGCGGCTTGAGAATATCAATGCTTTGTTATTGGCACTTTCGGACCTAATTTGAAGTGGGAATTTTAGCGACGGGCAATGGAAGTCGGTATCGAAGCATAGTGTTGTTATGCGACAGGAGATTGAATATGACGGAAAGGGGTTTCTTGAAATGAAGTAAGGCGTAGGATGACTTTGAAGTGAAAGGATGTTGTTGCACATTTATGATGTCCACGTGGGGTGAATGGACTCGTGCAGCTAAAGAGTGAGCTCGGGCTCAAGAAGGATTATTGGTGTCGTAGTGGTTGTACCCCATGCAGCAGCGTTGGAAGATGCCGGGAGTGGTTTTTATAGGTGGGCCATTCCTGTGGGCAGGTTAGTAGTCACGTGGTTGGCGAGGCTTCTGTAAAAAGTTCTACTTAATATGCAACAACGGGAATTGTTGTGTGAATAGTGTTAATGATTTAGAGTATCTAGTTGGGTTTCTACGGTAATATATCAAGAAGGTTGGCGATAGATTGCACAAGGTTATGTCAACAAGAGATTATGAATAGTGGTGAACTCCAGAGTTGTGGTAATAATGGATTCAAGCTAAGTGGGAGAGTCCCACCGCTTATGGTTTGGGTTTCATGGTCAGTTACTTGCAAGGTTTCTAGTTATTAAAATCATGGTGGGTTATCTCAGCTACCAAAAAAAGACCATAAGTGGTAATTTGAGCAAATTAATTGTTTGAGGCATGCTATGGTTGGCCTTATTGGCTCATGTTCATACTTGGAGGAAGGTTCAGGATTTATACCTTGTATAGATACAGGTTTCGGGGGAAGTGATT
This sequence comes from Nicotiana noctiflora, assembly GCA_032618575.1. Taxonomy (NCBI): domain Eukaryota; kingdom Viridiplantae; phylum Streptophyta; class Magnoliopsida; order Solanales; family Solanaceae; genus Nicotiana; species Nicotiana noctiflora. The sequence continues at coordinate 159,354 of JASVEL010001468.1, forward strand.
TCGCTGGGTGCCTCGTCGAGAGGGTATCAAGTGCTATGAGATTTATGGGGCTGAGTATATTCAGGACCAAGTCAGAGTAGGTCGCTTTCAGTAACGGTCCTAAAGGATTGAAGAGGCAAAGTATGGTGCTTAATGATTCCGAGCCTATAAGTACAATTAAGAGTCAAGCACATAAAGCGGCTTGTGAGAAGTGGCATAGAATGTTCCGTGATGGTTGACCTGTGATGTAGCAATTGAGAAGTATGAAATGGTTCGTAGGAGTTGAGATAGAAAGGTCTCGTGGTTCAAGGTCACTTGGGATGAGTATAGATGGAGTATGTTATGTGTTGGATGGAGTTAGTATTATTTTCTAAGGCAAGCAAGGATAAACAGAAGAGGGTAGAATGATCAGCCATAGTTGTATTGGAATATTGGGGTTAGAGATCAATTCATTCAGCGTGATCAAGTTGTGAGTATGAATTGTGGCAGTGCTTGTGAGGCTTGTTGGCTGCCGTAATTGATGTTATTCAGGAGCATTCTTCAGTTATGGCTTGTTAAGTGAAAGCAGGTTCTGGAAGGGTTATGGTGGCTTGGACCACTACTTGCAAATCTGCATATTCTACGTCTATAGGATACTTACCTATTAGTTTCTATGGTTCTCCTGAAGTGAGTTAAGTTCAAAGTTCTTATATGATAAAGTGTGAAAACATTAATGATTTTGGGGTTATGATGAAAATCATGTTCTATCGTATGTTGGCACATTGGGTGCAGTGAGTAGCATGGAAATTCAAAGTGAGGATCAATGTTGCATTTTGGGCTGGCAAGGATATCACGGTCTCTGATGAGCAAGGAATTGGTGGAATGATTAAAGTAAATTGGCATTGTCTTCAGTGTGACCTGAGGTAGATGTATTGTGCAAAAGGCTTTGCATCCTGGTAAGGATTCTTGATTGCTTTTCAGCGTTAGTGTATCCGAAGACTTAAATGTATGGACTCAATATTTATTTAGAAGATTTTGGGAGCATGCGCACAGCAAGATCGTGTAAGTGTGGCATGTATTCACTTGATTACTAATGATTTGAGCGAATACGAGGCAAATGGGAGTTACTATGGACCTTTGAAAGGTTATTAGCCAAGTGAGTGCAAATAGGAATCGGCTTGAGATCAATGGATTGATTTATATAGAACATGGCTTTATATCAGGCCAGTCATGTATGTTTCAGCGAGCATTCCTCATGAAGGGACAACCAGGGGTGCTATTTTGTCACCAGCTATTCCAAGTAATGATGTATGGTGCTATTTTGTCACCAGCTATTCCAAGTAATGATGTATTGCATCGTATGAGTTATGAGATGGCTCGGTAGATTTTGATGTATTACGATTTCACGTGGCGATTATGTTATACGCGTCAAATGGTTCTTTAGATTCAGATTGTATATCGCACCTTAGTTGTGCTTGAGTCTTGTAGCCTATAGCGCTATGTGTTTCCTTAGGTATGGTATTATGCACTTAGTGTGCTTACGATCGACATTCGATATGTTTATTATATTGAGCAGATTTAGCTCGAAGTGCAATCTCCTTATGTGAGATCTATGTGTGGATCGGGTGGCACGTCGCCATAGGCATGCTATTTGGATCTGGTGGCATGCCACCATGGATATGTTATTTAGATCGGGTTGCGCGCCGCAATAGTGTGATGATGGGTGTATTTTTCTATATGCTAACTTGGTATATCCTGCTTCCTATTTTCTAAGGAAAGTCCGTAGTAGTGCGGGAGTTTGGTAATTCTTTCCAGAGTTCGACTCCCTGCGTGTGTTATGTCCGGATTGATGGCCTATGGGTGCATGGTGGCATCATATGAGATTTTAATAATATCTGGGGTGGCTTATTTCCTGAGCAGTTGTATCAGATGGGACGATATCCCTTGATCTAGGATTCAGCGCAATCCAGTTATATGAGGTATATTTTGGAGAGAAGACCATTATTGGGTTCAGAATAAGGTGAAGGCTTTGACAGGAGTGTAAACCTAATGTGTTGTTGACTCGAAAATTGGTTATGAATGTTGGCACATCTCTTCGTCGTGATGGTATGGTAAAGGTTAGAGTAAGGCCTGTATATGTCATGGGGTGCAATGGGAGCATCGAATTAGTAGAACTTTGCTAACTTGATCAGAGAATATTATTGTGGTTCTGTGGACTTAGTGTTGCAAGGTAAGAATTTAGCAAAGTTATGCAATCGTGTTTGAGTATAGGGTGTAGTGGTTGAAATGGTGATCATATATGGGAATCAGGCCTAGCGTATGATTTCAGATGTTGGAATCGGGCTCTAAAGCTTATTTTCCTAAATAAAAGGGATTATCTTCGGAATTTTTCGAGCTCATGTGCTCAGCTAAGTTGTGATAGCACGAGAAGATGCATAAGGTGCTAAACAGCAATTTCAGACTGCTCCAGTACAGTTCTCAGCACGTTCGAGGATGAACGTATGTTTAAGTGGGAGAGAATTTAACGACTCGCCCGGTTGTTTTGGGTACTAGCACTCCATTCAGTAGTCAGAGGCCATGAACAGCTTCATTTCAGGTATTATGACTTGTATGCGTTGTCGGAATTCAATTTCGAGAAGTACAGATTTTATTTGGGAAGACAAATCTCATTCTGGAAGCTTAAAGTTGAAAGAATGAACCAGGATTAGAATTTTAAGTAAACGACCTCGAAATCAGGATCTTAAGGTTCCAGCAAGTTCGTATGATGATTTCGGACATGGGCATATGCCCGGTGCGGGTTTGGGATAATCCGGGAGCATTTTGCCGCCTATTATGGAAGTTAGCATTTTAGAAGGAATTTTATAAGTTTGGCTTGAAGAGCATTTTAGTGTTATCGGTGTCTATTCTGTATTCCGAGACCTTGAATAGCTCCGTTAAGTGATTATGGAGTTGGGGGCGCGATCAGAAGTGAATTCGAACGTCCGTAGACCATTTTGAAGCCTTTTGGCTAAAGATAGGAATTTGAAGGTTTTTGAAGAGTTTGACTGGGGGATTGACTTTTTGATATCGGGGTCGGAGTTAAATTTCTGAAGTTAAAGTAAGTTTGTAAAGTCAAATATGACTTGCGTGCAAAATTTAAGGTCAATCGGACGTGATTTGATAGGTTTCGGCATCAGAAATAGATGTTGGAAACTTCAAAGTCTTTCAAGCTTGAATTGAGGTGTAATTTATGGTTTTAGCGTTGTTTGATATGATTTGAGGCCTTGATCAAGTCCGTAATGTGTTTTGGGACTGGTTGTTGTTATTGGTCGGGGTCCCGGGGTCCTCGGGTGTGTTTCGGGTTATGATCACGCTCTAATTTGATGTTTCAACGTTGCTTCTTTGAACATAAAAGGGAACCATATTAATCAAATGATAATTCAGTTTTGTTTGAACTATTAGATCCGTATCAAAATTTCGGAGCCATAACAAAAAGAATCGTCGAATTTAAACTTCGTATGAGGGAGTTATGCTCATTTCCGTGTCGGGAAAATCTGGTTGCTGTCACACCGCATAAGTGGAAATTGACCATGAATGGAGGACCGCAAAAGCGGAAATAGAACCGCAAAAGCGGTCCCAGATATGCGAAAAATGTCCGCATAATTGGAAAATAGGCATGGGCAGAGACTGTAAGTCCTGAAAATGGCCATTTCTCCACTATTTTAAGTCAACTTTGAAAGCTTTTGGATGGAGATTGAAGGGAGTTTCAACCAAGATCGCTTGGAGGTAGGTTTTATAAGTTAAATACGTGATTTTATCGAAGAATCATCCTAGAAATCCATGAAAACATAGCCAAATCATATGAAATTAGAGCTTGAGATTGAAATTTTAAAATGGTGATTTGAGGGGTCAAACGAACTTTGATTTTTGTGAATTTGGTATGTATGGACTCATGGAAAGATAAGGATCGTATTGCTGTATGCATTTCTGGATTCTGGGCATTTGGGACGAAGGGCATTTTGGTCATTTAACAAACCAAAGTTGGGAAATTGTATAATTTGAATTGTTAGCAAGTATCTGTGTATATTCTCATTAGTTTGCCGTTATTTGGATAGTTTTTGGAGTATTTTTGCATTGGTTCAAGATTTCAAAAGAATGTGGAATGCCGATATTGGACCTTTGGAGCGAGGTGAGTCTCCTTTCTAATTCTGTGAGGGGCACTTAACCCCATAGGTGAGTAAAATGGCTATGTGCTCCTATTCGTTGGGGCTACGCACGCATGAGGTAATGAGAGTCCATGCGTAGCTACTATTATGCTATTGTCCGGGTAGTTAGGACTCAAAGGCATGTATACGTGGATTAATTTTGAACACATTGGTAGCTTGAATTGCTTAGCCCACATCAAATTAGTAAGTAAATTTCTAAAAGAATTAAACTTCATTTCTTAATTTGTCAAAGGAGAATTGGTTTATTTGAATAAATATTTCCCGATAACTTCTTATGTGACTAATTGAGCATGTACATTATGTGTGCATGCGTCGCATGGATGATTTGCGAGTAGGATATGTGTTTAATTATGGAACGGGCCAAACACCTCACTGATAATAGATGCATCTATGGTTCGTGCCGCTCGACCCTCAGCAGTGCACAATTTACATTATGTTGGAGCGGGCCCTCGACCTCGGCGTGATTTGCACATGTTTATTTGTTGCTTAATAATTGTAAATTATGGAATTGGCCCTATGTGGCTTGATATAAACTGGTAAAATAATAAAGAATTAACCTTGGAAGCCTTGGATTCATTGTTGAAGGTGCTTACCTATTTTCCTGGCTTCACAATTTGAACTTTTATGAAAATCCATTATTATTCTCACACTCATAGTATAGTGTTAATTGACCTCTAGTAAGTGTCGAAGTTGGCCATCTCACCTATACCCCTTCGGGATTAGGCCGGATACGAACTGAGTATATATTGATTATGTAGTCATACTACATTTCTGTGCATTTATGTTGCACAGGTACATATACACTTCTAGCAGCCTAAAGACATAGCAGCATGGATAACTTTGGGACTAGGTGAGCTGCAACTTGCGAGACGACCCGCAGCTAGTGTAGTTCCCTTCTGTACTTTAATTATTTATTTCTTGTCCATTGTATTCCAGACAAAGGTTGCATTTTATTTAACTTATAGTAGTCGCTCGTGCACTTGCGACACCGGGTTTTGGGATGATTTTTGAATGATTTTATTTAATTGTTATTTTTGATTTGAATCAAAGTAAAAACCTCTTATTTATGAAAATGGAAAGAAATTTCTGGAATTTGATGTATTTTAAAAGAGGATTTTAAATCGGTAATTTAATTGGCTTGCCTGACAGCGGTATCCGGCGCTATCATGACCCTTAGTGGATTTTGGGTCGTGACATCATCATCATCATCAGAATCTTCTTAGCCACAAAGTGAACTCAGCTTGTGCATTATCGGCGACAGAAACTTGTTTTTCTTTTTTTCGTGCTCCATGAACTTCACTTGTCGCCTTATAATATTTCCTCTTCTCCTACTCAAGTCTTCTAACCTGGTCTTGATTCCTTTTTTCTCTTGCACTACATCATCCAAGGTCGGTGGCTTTTTTCTCGATGAACCCCACCTAGTCAAAGTGCCCTCACCTGATGGACCTGAGGGAAGACCTGCAACAAGCTATTGAATGCAGGTGTCAACACCATATATCTGCTGGGAAATGTGGCACATATCAGAGGGCCTGAGTGGAGTGGTCCCACGGGGTCATGTGATGGGTCATGAGATCCTGTTGTAGCTTTAGGGTCACCTCCGGATCCCTCGGCCGAACCGTCAAACTGCCCAAACGAAAGAGATAGCACACTAATCCTTCTCTTCTTCTTCTTCCTGCCAGATGCCCCTCGGTGAATCAATGGATAAATTGATATGGCAGGGTCCTTCTCAACATCATTTGGGTCTATAGGCACATTAGCAACATAGCACAATTGAGTGATTAATGAGGGGAAGAATAAGCTCCTAGTACTTCCGTTGCAAGCTTCCATTATTTTATTCACAATGTGCTGGCCCACATTTATAGGCAAGTCATCTAGAATAGCACCAATCATCGATGCCTTTTTAGGCGTCACTTCAGTCTCGTTTCTTGATGGCACAACCCTTGCACAGATAAGGGATAGCCAAATCTTGGCCTCCCCAGTGAATTCATGCGAGTCAACCCCTTTATGAACCCTTACCCAAGTCGGATGCACCCCGTTGTGAAGTTTTTCTACCAGCCATTATGTTCCCCTCTGTCTTCCTACAACTCGATATACCTCATTATCAACATTTGGAAGCCCATAGTGTGCATTAATCACCTCGGGGCCAAAGTTATCCCACTTGCCTCTAACAATAGTGAATACCTCTCCCCGGAAATTAGTCCTCATGGCTTTTGCATAAAATTCGCTAACAATTGTGTAGTTCGCCTTGACTGGTTCAGGAGCAAAGCATATCTATCCACTGTCGATCAGTCTTTGGAAAAATTTTGGCATTTTATCTTTAATAGTGTCCGAACGGATGCCTCATTCTTGGACAATGCTCTTTGACATGAGCTTGTCGTAATTCCTTTCACACTCAACTGTCATGAATCTTGTCACATTAAAATACTCTTCTTCAGGAGTAGGGAGGGCATATTCTTGCACATTTTCATAATTTTCTAAGGCCATTTTATGCACAAAGTACCTACGAATAGAGACCAAATGTTAAATGCTTGAACGAGTACTTTATACACTATATTATAATGCATTTAGGCCAAAGAAAAAGAGCAGAATGCGTTCCGATAAAAATCTACGAAGCCACTATTTTATCAATGATGGGTTTAAAGCAATGTGATCACATAGGCACTGTTGCGATCACGTAATGTAATTTTATGTTCCAGATTTATAATGCAATGCAATCGCATAGACACTATTGCAATCGCACAATGCTATTTTTCCCAGTGCCATATTTAGACATGTGTGATTGCATAATAGTCAATGCGATCGCATATGGTCTTTCAACCTCGCCCAGATTTTGTTCTTTTGCACATTTTCACAAACATGTTGTGAGCCCAATTTTGTCTGCTTAATTTCAGACCATTAAACCAAGGATTTCACCCAAAAATTTCTTCAAAATAATCATTCACTCTCAACCAAACTGACCCAGCAAACACTCAACAATTTCAAGTATCAATTTGTAACTTAATACTTAAAATCTTTAACCCTAGAAACTAATTAACAAAGAGTATTCTAAAATTTCAAAATATTTACAAACAAAAAGAAGAAAAGAAACAAAAATTATTGAGAGGAGAGTGAAGACATTCCATACCTTGAAAATGAAGATGAAATAATTGCAAGAGAATTGAGGAATTTTGGCACTTTGAATTATTGGGGCTTTAGGGATGAGAGGGGGCTGTTGTTTGAGTAAAATAGGGGGTTTTCACGTTTCCAGTAGCTTTTGTATTTTTCACTTACCTGACACTATGTGCTAGCGGGGGCTATTGCCAACGCATAGTGTAAAATATGTGGGACCTTGCAGTTTACTGGTCAAAGACTGCGATCGCATAAGGTCTTCCATACCTGCTTCAATGCGATCACATTTCACTATTGCGATCACATAGTGCAAATGTCTACTACACTGCAACTTTTTCACCAACTATTGGTTTTTGCGATCCGGGTCAATCCGACCTGCTCAAATCAACTGCAAAAAATCTACAACTTGGAAGATTAGTCAAAAATAATATTCTAAGCTATCCTAAAAAATATTCAAAATGACTAAAAAAATTTGAAAAAAATGATGGGTTGTTATTTGCATCGTGCCACAACGTTAAATGCGGTGCTTGGATGATATGAACTGGGCACCTAGTTTGGAATGAAGCTTTTGACCACGAGGGATGGGGATGGTAAGTTGATGATCAAGCCAATGCTTAAATTCTTTATTTTGCACTTTTGGCTTTCGTGTGAGGAATACCATTTTGCTTTCTTGTTTCCACAAATTGTAAGATGTATGGCATGAGTTTTTCCTCCTCGCACTGATTCATGTGGTTCAACTTCCGTGTCACCACACAATTCTAATGTTGAAAAATTCTTGGAATGTGTCTTCAAACCTCCAACTTGCAATGTTTCTCAGATTTTGAAATCCTATTTTTTCCCCTAAACTAGAGTCACTTTCAACCAATATTCCATTTACACCAGATGACTCTAATTCCATTTCTTTCTTGGAATCACTAACACTCGTGGAGTCGGTTTTGAAGGATGTTCAATTTTTGAATCCTTGAAGTAAATCTCACTTTTCCTTGGAATTAAACTCTTCTTGGCTTTCTTCCACACACTCAAGTTGGTGGGCATAGTGAGCCTCAACCAATATTTGCATTTGATCTTTCAAAGTGTGGATGTGTTCATCATTGTGTGCCAAACATTGTTTCAAGTCCTCGAGTGCAAAGTTGTGCTTCTCCTTATTTTGACGAATGGTCTACAACATGAGCATCATTCTCTCATTTTGAGCATTTGAGAGTTCTTCTTGGTTTGGATCAAGTGCCAAGGAAGGATTTTCAACTTAAATCTCCAAGAAAGGTTGTTGGCTATCATTCACTTCCAAGGCTTTTTGACCCTTAAGGCTTCGATCATTTCATCCATTTGGGAGTGAAATCCTTCAAGCGCCAAGTAATTTTGGAGACTACTCTCCAAAATCTCCTCCAAGGCATTTTGCTCCTTGTTGCCTTTTTCAAGTAAACACTCCAACATAAGCTTGAACTCTCCATTTTGGTCATGCTCAACTTCTTCAACTTCCATGGCCCTATAATTCTAATCACAAAAAGTAGACTCATCATAGTAGGGTCTTGGAGAAGGGAAGGACAAATATGCACAATAATCCCAATGACCATTTTGGCAACCACACTTATCACAAATACACCAACCATGGGGTTGAGATTGTGCACACAATCCATCCCTGGGAGAATTTAAACAATTTTGCCACGAGTGTGGTCCTCCACAATAAGGACAAGGGTCATCAAAGTATGAACAACTTCCATCCGACCAATTTTCATTGTACGCTGCCATTTTTCAACACTAAGAAAATAAAGAATAAATAAACAAGAAAAATAGACCAAGGTAAGAAAAATAATTACACAAATATTCACAAGTTTGGAGCAAAGCACGTTCGCTTATTTCTCAAACAACCTAAATTATGCCAAATTGTTCCCCAGCAACGGCGCCAATTTTGATGACGTCCAACACTACTAAAACGTAATAGACATGTTCGCATGCAATTTAATTTATCCAACTATGAGTCGGGATCGAACCCACAGAGAAAAATGTGTAGGTGATTAGGCATGTAAAAAAATTATCGCTTATTGCCCAATGCCAAACACTAAAAATTTTGATTTGAAAATATTTATATCAAAATATGATAATGTAAACTAACCTAGAAAGCAAGTAAAATGATCAATGGCTACAAGTATAAATGGATTGATAATTACACTCAAGTAACGATCCAATGTATTTCACAATTTTACAAATAGGAGCGAATTTACGTTAATTAGCCACGGGTAATAATTCTTAATTAGCTTCTTCTGAAGACTAACTAGACTTCCTAATTGAATTATCCCTAAAACAATTAAGAGTTTAAGAGAATGCGGAATGACTACAAGTTATTCAATCATATCCCTAGGTAGAATCTATAAAATGAGGGTTAACGCCTCAAGGTCTTGTTAATTAATCTTTCCCAACCCCAAATTATCTTTTCCAAAATTAATTCGGAGTAAATGGGTAAGTCCTAGGGTTAGCTACTCCTTTTGGAAACATTAAAGAATGAGAATAATTAAAGTAACAACAACTCACTTCATAAATAAATAAAAATCATTCAATACATAAGCACAACAAGTTATTTAATCCACACTTTAAATATGAGTATTTCCATAAACAAGATTCAAGTGTTGGAAATAAATACTACACACTTAGATATACAATACAAAGCAAGTAAATGAAAAAATAAACATAAATGGGTAAACAAATCTTAACCACAAGCGTCAGTCTTCAAACCACCAAGTGTGTGTGCAAAACCCTAGCTTCAATAAATGTTCTCTCTAGTTCTAGCAACTGAAAATTAAGACAAAGATTTGCCAAAGATTTGCTTGGTCGTGTATCAAAATTGTTTGGGAATTAGAAACGTGAAATTCTATTTTTGCCAAGAACTGCCCAGAAAATACACTATGCATTCGCATTAGTGTAACTGCGATCGTAGAGAGATGATTTATCAAGTTATGCGATCGCACAAAGGATTCTGCATTCGCATAGGTCTGTTGACCATCTGCTAACCAGAAATTCATCTTTGCGTTCGCACCTGTTTACCCCTTTTCTCATTGCTTCACTGATGTAGACTTATACGATCACATTCAATGCATTGCGATCGTATAGATTATAAACTGGGCAGACTTCATTTTTCTATTTTAGCTCCTTTTTGACTTATTTTCACTTTTTTTCTTCACTATTACTTCTAAATCACATACAATCTGTAAAATAGAAGTAAATGACATCAAATACACAATTTTATCACTCAAACATAGCAAAAGTATAGGTTTAAAGACAAGATAATTTGGAAAAATACTAACTTATCAACTATCATCCCCAAGAAATAGAACATGAAGACGAAAACCCTCATGTTGATATTCCACAATGATATCAGGGTGAATTCATCATGATAGCTGCGGTAGGACTTGCTATGATCGTACCTCTCATACAGGTAGTCGAAAGGAATATAGGAATCCTTCAAACAAGTCAAATCTAAATTTTTCTTCAACCCCATCATTTTGAAGAAACTCCTACCCTTGTGGTTTTCTGGCATGAGCAAACGTGGGGTCTACCAAGGGATGCCGGCTAACCCACCTATTTCCTCAAGCAACGGTGTCATCTCGAGGTCCCCAAATTGAACATGGATCTATCATTGTCCCTGAACAATGTCACAGCCTCTATGATTTTGTTGTATGGTTAAATTTCCAAAAGTGAGTGTAAGTTTCCCAAATACTTGCAAACATGAGCTCAGTCATTGGAATGAAGGTCCTCCCACCAGCTTAGCAACCTTGGATGAATATTGGTTACCATGCTGAATCTAGGGATTTCATGCCTCATTTCTGCAAAACAAAGCGTTAGTCTCTTACCCCCACAAGACTCGACTATTTAAATAAATAATTAGCATAATGGCATTTTGTTCTCCAAATAAATGCACATAGTATGGTGTTGTCCGTTTGGGTCCTAGGGGAACCCAGTGGACTTTGGATAGGCTATCTTAAAGAGTCATTATGTGGACAGCATAACATACTCGACTAGGTTTGACAGCGATGCATGAACAGTTTAAAAGAATAAGGTTTCTATTGGGTGCTAGACTGGTACCCTTGAGCAGACTACTCAAGAGCAAAAGGCACGGAACCATCGACTGCAGTGTTGATCGACTGGTTTTGCCGCAAATATGCCTTTCCCAAATTTAAGGAGTAATAATATTGGAAGAATGCAACCACTCATCAAGCGTTGCTACGGTATTTGTTTGGAACGAGTGGAATATGATGTTGAAAAATACAATTACAGAAAATGAAGTAGATTGTCATGTATTTTCACGTTCATAATGATTACAATAATAGCTCGAACATTACAGCAATATTGAAGAAAAATAGGAAATGAAACAAAAAGGAAACAAAAAGACAAGTTAGTTTCAAATGGAGGCATTAAATAAAGCAGTAAAGAAAACAGTAAAGTCACATATAACATGAAGTGGTAAAAGCCTAAAGATATCCCCAGCAGAGTCTCCATGCTATCGACGCCCCCCTTTTTCTCGCGAAATCGGATTTACGACATTCGGGCGGACTACTCTATTCCCATTTGGGAATTAGGTTTTTGGAATTGAAGTGTCACCAATGATTAAGTGCATTAGGACACTAAGGGTTTGAGTTTGAAAACCAGAGTTTGGGTAAGGACTAGAAATTATCGCGAGGGGAAGCTGTTAGGCACCCATCAAGATCCACTAGTGTGGTTCCCGGCCATGATTTGTTGTGACTTTAATGCAAATAGATACACAAATAATTTTACATATGAGGGTTACAAATAGATACGTGACAGGTATGTTGGGATCAAGGTCTAGATTATCTACAACTTGTTTAAAGGAGGGTCTAAATGCAGAAAATTAATCAAAACCTTGAATAAAAAAAAGAAGAAAAAAGTTTGGAAGAAAGGAATAATGCAGTAAAATTAAAGAGGATTTTATTGATATTAAACAAAGTCGCATAAGAAAAGGGGCCCTAGGTTTATAAATCACATGGATCATCCACACAATACCGGTAACCAATCGTATGCATAGTGTCATCGTGCAATCATCATCTCCATGTCTACCCTTCCCACCCCGTTTAATATATTAAGCACGAAATGGTGTCGTAACCTACATCATGCTATTACACGTCCCGCCTATCAGTCCTGGAGGCTTTTAGGACTACTAATCCTAAAGGGAGGAAGCTTGGCTTTTCAGAGGTTTAAAAGGATAAAATTCTAAGGAGACAATCAAAAACTCATAATACAATTAATGGGGAGATAAAGAAATTAAAGGCTCAAGTAGGCATCCTCACTTAAAGAAACGAATTGTTTAGCATATCTTACATGTACTGATTAGGTCTAGATTATGCTTAATGTTAGGAAGGTTGGTTCATTACATATTTTCAGGCAAGAAGTTCATATTAGGCTCTCCTGGCTACAACATAACGAAGACTGGTGCAATTAATTAACTACCTACTTGTTTGCCTACATGATAACCTATAAGCATGGCATCTACTGGTTTCAGGAATAAAGAAACAGACTTATTGTAGAAAGTTGCCAATTTTAACAAAATGGTATGAGTTCTATAATTAGTTACTACTGACGTGTTAATCTTAGAACGAATGATTCATATTTAATTGGTAGTTCCTATAGGCATGCTTTCTAGCGTCGTTAATTTAAACATTTTTTATAGGCGTAGCTGAAATGTGGAAATCTTACGATCATGGTATCTAGGATGCACTTGTTTATTAATTGACCTATAACGGTTTTCTTAATGATGGATGCAAAAATTCAGAATCTTAAAGACATAGTCTCTACATGTAAAATTCTTATGAGCTGGATGTCTATATAATATGCAGAGTTCGTATGAGCAGGATTTCTATACATGAAAGCGCAAAATTCTTATAAGCGTGGTTTCTATATGATATGAAGAGTCGTATGAGCATGGTTTCTACATATGAAGGTGCAGAAATTCTATGAGCATGGTTTCTATATATGAAATTGCAGAAATTCAAAGGGAATTCCTATAGGCAGGTTAACTATTGTAAGGCCCCAGAAAATTTCGCTAAGTAATATAGGATTCTTTGGTACCACGTAGGCTAATTATTATATTTTATGTGCTATAAACATGATGGACATCAATTAGACTTGGTAAATATGAGTATGAGTCTTATGGTAAGTGATGTGAGGTCCAAATGGAAGCCCAAGTGTATGCCAAATGGAAAGATTTTCGTAATATGCCAATATTCCTAATGGATTCGCATAAGGCTCCACTTTAAATGATCGTAGATAATTATGTATAAGGTTTAATGTGGTGAATAATATATCAAATGAAGTCACTTTGAGTCTAGTTTCTAACGCTTCAAACCGTTCGTCATTTGGACATTCCTACACAAAGTTATGATCAAATTACCAAAAGCTGGAAACATGCGAGTCGGTGTGAAATCTGCGATCGCCGATTTCACTCGGCGGACCGCAGAATGGTCGCAGAATGAGATAGAACAGGCCAGTTCTGGGCAACAAATTTTACGACGCATCTGCGGCCCGCATAGCCAATCTGCGGTGCATACTGCGATCGCAGAGCTGTCAACGGAGGGTAAATTTTCTAATTTTTATAACCCGACCCCATTTCAATATGTAGGCTTAGGGGTTCATTTTGGGGTCATTTTACACTGATTTTAGAGAGAGGTGAGATCATTTTAGACAAAGAAGGAGGAACCCAACATAAATCATTCAAACCTTGCTTCAATCTTCAAAAATCAAAGAACTCAATCACAAGATCTTCATCTAAGAGGTAATATTTTATACCCTAGGTTTTTATTTCGAGTTTGGTGTATAAGATGAGTTATTGAGGTATGATTCTTGGGTATATTAGTATTGTCTATACATTCATGTACAACTTAGGTATATGGGAAGATTGTTTAACATAAATAAGTAAAGATTGGGTTAGGGAATGAAGAAATTCTTGAAAAGGGGATTTGAAATCAAGATGCCCAACTAGTATTTGATAAATTGCTCAAATGAGCTAGAATTATGAATATCTTCCTAATTTATGTTCAATTTTTCTATGTCCTGAAATAGATTGAAGTTGCTAGAATTTCCGGAATATCGTATTAATTAAAGGGAAGCTCAAGAAAGGTATGTATGGCTAAAACTCCCTCTCCTTAGAAATTGAGCTCCCATGGTGTCCCTTCATATGTTGTAAGTCCGAAATTTAATTTATGTGGTATTCATTATTTCAAAGGATTTGGGTGTTGTAAGAATATATGTAAATGATGTACCTCAATATGTTTAGTATGTTATTCTTGGAGAATGAGGATAAGTGAAAACAAATGAGAACTATAAGCTAAAATGCCTAGACTTCGAGTCAAGTTCAAATTGAGATTTTGATGCCAAATTGTGTAAGAAAACCCGTTATGGTTGATCATCCAAATTGTTCTTATGTGTACCAAATGTATTTGATTTGCTGTGTCTAGTTGTTGGTAATGTACAAAGATGTTTGGAAGTGAAGTAAGTGACTGTGTAAATGTGGTAAGATTGAACTTTGGATTCTTGTTGGGATTAGAATTTTACATGAGTTGGTGTTGTGACCCTATAATTATGAAATATGCATTTCAATATGATCAATGCATTATTGTTGATAACTTAAAAAGGGTGAAAGGAATATGAATCATGTATTGAGATGCTAGGACCTTAAGTTGAGACTGAGTTGCATATCATATGCCAAACTATGTGAAATCCTCTATGTGTATAAATGTTTATAGTAATCAAATGAATTTGGGAAGTAGACTGTGGCCAATGTGCCAAGAACTTGAATTATAATTGTATAATATCATGATCAAAAAAAGAATAGAAGAATTCAAGAATAATTGGTGTAATTATTTGCTTATGCCTTTGATGTGTGTTTTTATTGCGGGTTTGGTGTACTCCCCTCCATTGGTTGTGAAGAGCCCCCGATGTTTAAAGTTTCATTATCAATAAAATTGAAGTGTATGATCTCTGAGATATTGTATATGCCGAGGATTCATGGTTCCTCTCATGTGTACTTAACATCTCTAATTTAATGGCTTGTGGTTGAAATTGATATTGATGTGAAATATGTGGAATGATGTGAAACATGGGAAATAAGAGATTGAGTTATGAAATATGGCCTAGTGCCAAGTATGTTGTAATGATTGTGGCCCATGTACCAATTAATTGATATATGAACCCTATGGACGGGCTATGAAACGCATAGGGGTATAATATAAAATGTGGAACCTGTGGACGGGCTATGAAACGCATAGGTGTATAATATATATGATGACCCTATGGACGGGCTATGAAACGCATAGGTGTATAATATGATATGTGGGACCTATGGACGGGCTATGAAACGCATAGGTGTATAATATAATATGATGACCTTATGGACGGGCTATGAAACGCATAGGTGTATAATATATGTGGGGCCTATGGACGGGCTATGAAATGCGTAGGTGTATAATATGACATGTGGAACCTATGGACGGGCTATGAAACGCATATGTGTATAATATGATATATGAACCCTATGACGGGCTATGGAACGCAGCCTAGAGGTATGGAAATTATGTGAAAGCTATGTGATCCCTTTTATTTGTTGATGTAGAGATTGTTAAAGCTTTTGATTTATTTTATGATCTCTTTATTATTTTTGACAATTCTTTCCAATGACAAGGTGTTAATGATTTATTTATCCTTGTTTGATAGTTCTTTCTAATTAGATGGTCTTTAGTTATACATATAGTGTTATTCAATGGCACTAACGTCCCTTTTGCCGGGGGCGCTAAATTTTTTTTAATGATTGTAGGTGGCTCCATATAGAATAGTGCCGATCGTGTGTAGCGGAGAATCTTCCCTCGCAAAGGTTATGGTGAGCCCCTTTCTCCTTCGAGGGGGATATATTGCACGTCATCTTATTTTATATTTTTATTTTTTAGGTATAGCCGGAGCCTTGTTACCGATATTTCCATATTATATTACACTTCAGCTATGTTTAGAGGCTTCGTAGATAGGTTGTGGGTAGCGTCGGGTATTGAAATTAAAGTAAGAATATTGTTGTTTGGCAAAGACTTATAACATTTGTGATATTTTGATAATATGATTTAAGTTGCTATTGGAAAGGAAATGAAAGTTGTTAATAAAATACTTACTAAGTCTGATTAGAGGAGTCCATCTCCTATTTACTCGTGAGGTTTTTTGGAAATAATGAAACCTAACTGGCTTGCTTAGTCGGGTTTACTCGATTGAACGCCGGTCACACGCTCCTTGGATTTTGGGGCATGACATCTACCCTCATGCATACATAGATAACCCTCCCCTTTTTATTAAAACTCCATAAGTTATTACAAGATTTTATTACAGGCAAAAATGAATCAAAATAGAAAATAAAGTTACATCAGAACTCTTAAGTTGCATCCAAGAAGCCTAATTCAAACCCAAGACCTAACAATGTGATATGAGCCAACTGTTGGGATCAGGTTTTCAAAGCCTTTCTCTTATCCGAGATGTGTCAAAGTTCCAAGGCGTTTCAAGAAATCCAGGCAATGCTCACATCGAGATAACATTACAGAACTGAATTAAATTACAGTGTGGAAGGGCCAGCCCTCCAATGTCCAAGTTCAGGGGGAACACATGGTCCCAAGGAAAGGCTCATTAGGGGGGGTCAGAACATAGAATCTAGGAACAAGTGTAAGTGAAATAGAGGGATTTAAGGGATACCAAGGTAGGCTGGTGGTCATGCCCAGCAACATAAAATGTTGGCACACCCCTGACAAGCCCACTAGCCAAACACTAGAGTCCAGGACCTATTTAAGGTCTAACCATGGCCAGGGTAGTAATTGGGATACTGTCAGGACAAAGCTTCAACTCAACACATAAAGGGGATTAGGAGTAGGGACTCATATGAAAGTAGAAACAAAGAAAGCATACTTAACATGAGCTACAAAGCATGAACAGCAAACCAAATAGAAGAATGAAACTATAGAATAAACATATAGGGATGAGGAAAATTTTTTAATGAAAGGGCATACCAGTTTTCAGAAAGAGACAAACAAGTAAGGAGAAGCAGTAAATTTAGGGAAGCCAAGTTGCGATCAAGAAGCAAGAGTGTAAGCTTATTAGAAGAGAGATAAGATGATTAAAAATCGTGTCTGTGTTAATGAAAGAGTATGGTATTTATAATTTAAAATAGGTGTATAAAATAAGGCAAGAATCATAGTTTAGTAGTAATTAAGGAACTATGTACTAATTAAAATCAATCAGCATATAACCTTCCTTTATTATGGAGTCCAAATTCAAACGGTAATGGGCAGAAGTTATTTAAGGAAGAAGATCAAGTAAACATCTCGTGCAGAGCAGACAAATAAGGGCAAGTTCATGGAAAGCATTTAAGGTAAAAGTCTAATGGTACTTGATTTGTAAAAACAAGGAAAGTGAATCAGTAAAGTAGCTAGTAAAGAATCAATTGTAAGCCTTGTTCGAGTCAGATAAGAGGTAAAGGAAGTTTCAATATAGGGAAAAATCAGTAATCAATCAAATAAGCAACATCAAACGAATTCAAAATCAATTAACAGTTGGCAAAACATTTGAAAGAGAAGTTCTCGTATATAAAACACATAGACATGTCAAGCAAAAAGGTTTCAAAATCACAAACGCAAAAAAAGGTTCAAATTCAATTCATAAACTCGTAGTGAGTCTGAGAGTTCAAGGTTTCAAAGTAGAACCCCTGTCCAAACATAAAACCAAATTAGCCACCCAAAAACCTAGGGTATTTAAACTCGAACAAAGATGAGAACGCAAGCTATTGAGAAAGGCTCAAAGACCTTTTTTCAGAGTCTCATGAGAAGTATACAAGCATAATAGAAAGTTCAAAGCAACTACAACATAGAAACTAGTACATGAAACAAGTTTCAAGAAAAAGGCTTGGAATTTAAATGAGTTCAGGTAGTGTAAACTTAAAGAAACAGTCGACGAAACACATCTAGAAAGAATCCAAGCAAAGTCCGATAAAGGAAACCAAAGGACTAAAACTCAGTAGGAAAACATAGTAGAGAAACACATAAGATAGGCATGTAGAGCATTTTGATCCATTAGAAAGTAAACTTAGAGACCTCCAAAATGTATGCATTTAATATTAGGACTCCTTTAGGTATATCAATAGAAAATTCTCGAAGTTGACCTTACTGCAGTAAACTTTCAAACTCGCGTACTTTCAGCGAATAATAATGTATCCTGAGCTAGGGGAATTGGAATTGCAATCCGTTTGATTTGTTAGAATGTAAACTTAGAGACCTTTGGAATTCTAAGAGTTTCTGTAGCTTCGATGTAAGGCCCCGGAAATTGTTTTCAAGTTATTTAAGATTTCGTCGTGCTAATGTAGGCTAAAGTATTTTATATCTTGTGAAAATAAGGATTTATAATATTATGGATATCAATTAGATATATTAATAATGGTATAAGTCTTATTATAAGTGATTTGGGGTCTAAGGAGAGGCCTAAGTCTAATCCAAGATGGAAAATTGCGTATTAGACGAAATCTGTAAAAAAGTGCGCACAAGACCTCACTTTGAACGATTATATCTCTACTTATATATGGAGTTGTGTGAGGATCAACCTATCCAATTAAAGCCCTTTGAGTTTAGTTTCCAACGCAACAAACCGTTCGTCCTTTGGAGGTGTATACAGAATGTTATGATCATTTTACTCGTCATGCGTCAAATGCGCGAAAACCTGCGCGAAATGAACTTCGCGCATCTGAGGTAGAATGCTCAGAAAAATGCGTGAAACTTGTACACTTCGCGCATCTGGGCAACATTTCACGCACTTGGATAGTTTTAATAACCCAAAGACGGGTCTAGAGTCTTCCCAACTCATTTTTGGGGTTATGACTTGCTCTCTCAAGAGGGTTTCATCCCAAACTTCATTCCTATGATCTAAGGTAAGGTTTTTATAGTTCTTTGAGTAATTTCTACCCCTTAAACACTTATACAAACAAGGATTAATCTTCAAAATCCTTAGATTTTCCTTCTAATTCTTGAATTCTTCAAGAACACCTCAACTGGGGATTCTTAAGATTCTTACTACAAGAGGTATGTCTATCATCTCCAACTACTCTATGGTGATTATTTATGTAAGATACATACATTAGAACTCATGGGAGGGTGATTGGGAGCCATGGGTTCCTAACCTAGGTTATGTTAGTATTGTAGAGCTTGTGAAATGTGTTATTGAGGTATGATTCTTGGTATGGTAGTGTTTTGTATGCATGCTTGTGCAAATAGAGTTGTGGGAAGATTGATGAACATATATAGGTAAAGATTGGGTTT
This sequence comes from Nicotiana noctiflora, assembly GCA_032618575.1. Classification (NCBI taxonomy): domain Eukaryota; kingdom Viridiplantae; phylum Streptophyta; class Magnoliopsida; order Solanales; family Solanaceae; genus Nicotiana; species Nicotiana noctiflora. Next base: position 178,954 of record JASVEL010001468.1, read on the forward strand.
TGGAATGAAGGAAAATATTGTAAAAGAGTATTAAAAATGTAAGGCCCCGTGAAATTTTTGTGCATAAAACCTAGTAGATTTGGTGTCATGGTCCGAATGATGTGTTAGCAAGCTCGCCGCGGTTCGGACCCTTGGTAGTGATTTAAGTTTCAAAATGTAGAATAAAATTTTTCCAGAAAAATGTCAATCTGCGGTGCACTTTTGCGACCGCAGAATCAATATGCGGTCCGCATAGTGACCGCAAATCGTTCCAAAGAGTTGCCCAAAATTGTGTCCAATGTGCGGTCGATATGCGATCGCATGTCAATCTGCGGTGCACTTTTGCGACCGCAGAATCAACATGCGGTCCGCATAGTGACCGCAAATCGTTCCAGATCCTGCGTAATTTTTGAGCCATTCTGCGGCCACTATGCGGACCGCATGTTGATTCTGCGGTCGCATAGTGACCGCATATTTGACCCCGGCCCAGATTTTGTAACATTTTGACCCGATCTCTTCTTTAATATAACACCTTTCTTCTTCATTTTATCATATCATCTCACCAAAATTAGAGAGAGAAGAGAGGGTTTTTAGAGAGAGAAGTTCTTCATCTTCAAAGATTGTTCCAACTACTTAACTCCAAGGGATTCTAGGGCAAGGATTCAACTTCCCCAATATTTTCAAGGTAAAAACCCTAACTATTTTCTTTGATTTTCAGTTTTAATTGGGTAAAGAGAGGTTTGCATATAATAGCTTTTGAAAATAGAATTTTTACACTCATGCATGATTATTGAACTTGATTTCTAGTAAAAAGAAGTGGGTAGAAGTAAAAGTCTTCAAGAACAAGGTTGGCAAGAGTAGGATATCTTGGGTAAGCATAAAGTAGGAGGAAAAACATCATCACCAGGTATGTATGGCTAATTTTGATTCTTGTGAAATCGCCCTTATGTGTAAAATTGTTTGGCATGTGTTGATTTGAGAAATTGTATGTGATTAATTGATGTTGTTGTTGGATATTCAAAGTTGTTGTTGAACTATGAGTGTTGTGGTAAGAAATATGAACCGAAAGGTAAATGAGAGTTGAATTGGGTAAAGAATTTGTGGATAATGATTATGATGGCCTATATGGCACCTTGTGGAAAAGAAATCGAAACACTTGAGAATTGGTTTATTGTGGAAAGAAATGAAACACTTGAATTATGGAAAATTGCTGAATATACATGTGTGAATATTCTTGAATGTGGAAACATTGTAACTTGGTTGTGATATTGGCTTGAGAAGTAATTGAGAACATGAAACAATGTGCAAGTTGCTTATTTGAACTTGTTGAAATTGTGTGTAGTACCTTATCTGCTGTTTGAAATTGTTGTGTTTTCAGCTGTAAGGCGGGGTCGTGTCGCGCGCCGCGACGTGGTGAAATAAGGTTTGGGTTGGGGTGATAAGGGTGGCCGAGGTAATAAGGGTGGTCAGGGGTAATAAGGATGGAAAGCGATCGAAATCGCTATTGAAAATTGATACATAAATCAATAATGTGAAATTGTGAAAGGAGACAGCAGGAGAGTTTGCAACCTGGGGAGCACTGATTGCTCCTATGTTTGACTACTTGCAATTTATGTTGTTGATTGGTCGTTGTTCCATTTGTTGACATTGAATGTGCTTGTGTTGAGGCTTATATGAAATGAGTAAAAGGTGGAAAACATGGTTGGTTAGCTTAATTGATTTCTTGATGTAATCTATTGGTTGTCTTAACACGGTGATTCTTGTTTAATGGCTTGAGTTTACTTGGGACAAAGTTTGTCCATACATACCAGTACAATTCAAGTGTACTGACGTCCCTTTTGCCGGGGACGCTACATTCGTATCATGATTGTAGGTGGATCGGTAGCAGGCACTTCAGCTCATCGGCAGTAGTATCCTTCTCCTTCCACTGCCCGTTTTGGTGAGCCCCTTTCTTCCTCGGGGCACAGTGTGGCTCATGCCACTTTTATTTCAGACTTTCTTTTGGATTTTGTAAGGTATAGCCGGGGCCTTGTTACCGGCAAGTATTGTATTTCCTTTTTGTATCCTAGAGGCTCCGTAGACATGTAAACTGTGGGATTGTGGCCTATGTATATGTATGGGGCGTTGTAAATATAAATTATGAACTTGTTAGTAAATAAATCACATGGTTATGTTTATGCATTGTGAAATCAGTCATTGTTGGTAAGATATTTTGGTTAATGAGTAACAGTCAACACAGGGGTAACGCGTGGGAATGGAAGGCACCCAGGTCCGCTTGACTGGGGCAACCCGGTCAGGCGCCGGTCATGTCCCTCGATTTGGGGCGTGACAAAAAATCAAGACGCCCAACTAGTGTTTGATAAAATGCTGCAAGGAGCTGAAACCATAAATGTCTTCCTAAATTGTGTTTAATTTTGCTATGTTTGAAGTACGTTGGGATTGCTAGAATTTCCGAAACGTCGTAGTAACTTAAGGAAAGCTTAAACAAGGTATGTATGGCTAACTTTGATTCTTGTCTAATCGCCCTTATGTGTACAATTCATTTGGTATGTGTTAATTTGTGGAATTGTTGTGCAATTCTTTGATTTAGTTGTGGGTATTCAGTTGATGTTAAACTATGTATGGTGTGATACGGGTTATGAACCGAAAGATGAAAAAGGAATTTATAATTGGTAAAGAATTGAGAACAATTGTAGTGATGGCATACATGGCTTCTTGTGGGAAACTAATGAAACACTTGAATTGTGATGAACTGTGAACATAATGGTATGGATACTCTCGGAAATGGAAATATTGTAACTTTGTTGTAATATCAGATTGAAAAGTATTTGGAAACATGAACCAATTCGTAATTTGCTTATTGCATTTGTTTGTGATCTTGTGTAGTGTTCTTGTTTGTTGTTTGTGATTGTTGTGTTTGCAACTGTACGGTAGGATCGGGTTGCGCACCGCAAACACGAAAAAATAAGGTGTGGGTTGGGGTGATAAGGGTGACCGAGTTATTAAGGGTGGCCGAGATAATAAGGGTGGAAAGCGATAGAAATCGCCATTGAAATTGATATGAAATCATTGATGTGAAATTGTGAAAGGAGACAGCAGGAGAGTTTGCAACCTGTGGGGCACTGATTTCCCCTTTGTTTGACTTGATTGTCTTTTCCATGTATGTTGGTTGTTGCCTTCCTTGTTGATCCTTAATTGTACTTTGGGCTGAGAACTACTTGAAACGAAGTAAATGTGGGAACATGATTGGCTGGCTTTATTATTTCTTGGTGTAATTCATTGGTTGTCTTATTATCGTGATTTACTTATTTAATGGCTTGAGTTTACTTGGGACAAAGCTTGTCCATACATACCAGTACAATTCCAGTGTACTGACATCCCTTTTTTCCGGGGACGCTACATTCATGTTATGATTATAGGTGGATCAGTAGCAAGTACTTCAGCTCATCGACAGTAGCATCCTTCATCTTCCACTGCCCGTTTTGGTGAGCCCCTTTCATCTCGGGGCCCTGCGCGGCTCATGCCACTTTTGTTTAGACTTTATTTTGATTTTGTGTAAGGTATAGCAGGAGCCTTATTACCAACAAGTATTGTATTATCCCTTGTACCCTAGAGGCTCCGTAGATAGTAAACTGTGGGATTATGGCCTATGTATATATATGTCGGGCGTTGTAAAAATTGTAAACTTGTTAAGAAGTAAAGTGTGTTTTTGTTAAAGGTATGATTTTTATTATAAATTGGTAAAGTTCTTGGTTTCTAAGTAATGAACAACATAGGGTCAACGCGTGGGATAGAAAGGCACCCAAGTCCGCTTAACTGGGGCTACCCAGTCAGGCGCCGGCCATGTCCCTCGATTGGGGGCGTGACAAACTTAGTATCATAGCTTAAGGTTTTAAAGTGTCAGAGGATGTCTCGAAGACGTGTCTAGTAGAGTTCTTCTTATCGGTGTGTTGTCGACCACATCTATAAGTTGGAGGCTACATGGACATTTAGGAATATTACCCTTCTTCAACACTCCAAATCGTGCGATAAAGCTTGTCTATAAGATTGTTTTCTAACTCAGTGCGTTGAGATTCAAGGTAAGTTTAAATGCTCTTTCGTCTGTTTCATGTAGTGTTGTCATATGTCATGACCAATGGGAAAAGACATGGATATTATGGAGATGGCACATGTATCTTGTTGAATAAACAGTATGGATATATAGTATAGGTACATAGTACTATAAGTATACTTTATTTGAGGAAAGTGTTAAAAGTGATTACCCGCCCAAAGAGGCATTGATTTGATAAATGATATGTAAGCTTGAATAGCACACGTGGATATTGCGAGAAGTATGTAAATGATCCTAAGGTGTGAAAGAATATTTGTTATATAAGCATGTGATATATGAGAGAATGACCAAGAGATTAATGATGAGAGTGTAAGTCTCTCACGTGAGGTAAAAAGTTAAGAAATGAAACTCAATTGGACCCAAGGTGAGAAGACCCTTGTACCAAACTTTATAAGGACCCAGAAATGTACGAAGTTGTATTTCACTCATAAAGGATATAGCCGTGGGAACTTGGAATCCCATACCTGCGTGGATGAATTAAGAGTAGGGAACTTATGAGATTAATACTATGGTGACTTAAATTTCCCTAATAGTCGAATATATATATATATATATATATATATATATATATATATATATATATATATATATATATATATATATATATATATATATATATATATATATATATATATATATATAGAGAGATAGATATATGAGGCATATGTCCCTAAAGTTTGTAAACTCAAGACTTGTGTCAAAATCCAGGACATTTGCCCCATGTGTGGGAGGGAGGGCCATCGTGAGGCCACTTAAATACAATGAGACAAGAGTGAGACCATGCAGCTATGATATTTGAATATTTTGGTGAAGACATGTGTGGTCTAGAAAAGAGATAATAGGTAACATGACTCTCTGAAATGATATGCTAATGATAGACAACTAGAACCCCAAGAAGGTTAAGGAAGGTAAATTATTCACGCATGGCAATATGAATAATAGGGTCAACGATTCTAGAAAATAAGAGTGTGTTTGTAAAGAGATTTTTTTACTTGTTAGAAGGTCGGGAGAAATGGAACCCAAGGAAGTACCATATGTCAAATGTGAAAGATTGCGAGTTCTTAGAATGGGCTAATCATAGATTTGTGATTTAACCAAAGTTTTGGGATACTAAGAAAGCCAGAACGAGTGGGAGAAATAAATGTATTACTACAACAACCCAAGATGGTATTTGGGGCTTGATAGAGAGCCTCTAAAGAATCTTACAAACAGATAAGTGTTAAGTGATATTCAGACGAACACACTTTGCACATATATCCCAATAAGAGTTAAGAGGTGAGCCGGATGAAATACTTAAGGTAAGAGACCAAGTAATATATGGAAGAGTGCGTGGTTATTCACTAACTAGGAAGAATGAGGTGAGAAGAAATGGGAGAAACCCTTTAAATTGAGATGGTCATTGTTATCATAAAATATCTTGCATCAAAATGGTGGACTCACTTAGAGCACACGTGTTAATAAAGGTTATAAGGGACTAACCGCAATGCAACCGACTTGGGTGACGCTGAATATCAACTAAAGGGTCTAGAGATAGTTCATGTCTACATACAATGGGAAGTGAGAATACCGTTGGTGATGTTGTGGTACTGTAAACTAATTAAAAAAGGCATAATGATATTATAAGTTCATGGGTGGCAGACAAATGTGTGGGACAATAAAGCTATTAACTATGCACTATCCGCAAAATAGATTGGGAATGAAAGTTCCAATTAGAAATAAAAGATGGCACTAGCATATTGTCCATGCCAAAAGGTGATCAATAAGGTAAAGGTAACACAATCTACCCAAAGGGCAAATGAAAGGTTCGGAATAGATTTAAAGAGGATGAACACTTGTTACAGACCAGACGGGTTTAGCATGGTAACTCTTAAACCGCAATATCAGGGAACTTTTTTTTGGTAACTACAATATAGGGAATGAGGTGAGTTAGTCATCAAGGATAGAATCAGGTGGACTAAGCCTTACACTTAAGAGTAAAACCAAAAGTCGTGGTTGAAGAATTGAGGAGGATTTAAAGTTTCAGAGAATGCCCTTCTCGGGCTAGTGACCCTTCCTAAATTATATACATATAAAGGTTGTTGATATACATATTGAGAGGTGTTTAACCGTAAAGAGGGATCATGGGAATTTTCATAGGGGAAGTAGTGTAGTTTCTTAAATTCTATAATGCACATGTGGGGAGAAGAGGCTGGCTAAGAAAAGTTAGAGCACAATGTTACCTTACCTTTGATGCAATGTTGTGAAAGTTAGTGTTTTCAGGGTATGTGTCCAAGTTAGCCGGTGGTATTCATTTGAGACAGCAGGTCATATGAGAAAACGCATTCAGTAATATCTTTTGTTTAGAATTTTGAAGAGTTAGTAGCAATTATTCACATGAGATTGTAACCATATCAGGGAAATTATAGTAGAACTCAATTCGTGGGAGGTCTTATGTAAGAGGAATATGATAAAGATGTTCCACTAATGATATAAAGTGTTAAGGTGATAGTTTATGCATCCAGGGTTGGTTTGGGGTGTGTGTTGATGCATCACGAGAAGGTTATAGTGTATGCTTCGAGACAACTCAAGAATCACTAGAAGAATTATCCGATACATTATTTGGAGCTCGTAGCAATTGTGTTTGCTTTGAAAATATGGAGGCATTATCTTTATGGGGTCCATGTGGATGTGTTGTCAGACCATACGAGTCTCCAATATTTGTTCAAGTAGAAGGATTTGAACTTAAGGCAACAACGGTGGTTAGAATTGCTCGAGGATTATGATATGAACATTTTGTACCATCCAGGTAAGGCGAATGTTGTGGACGACTCTCTCAGTCAGAAATCTATGGGTAGTTTGGCTCATTTGGGAGCGGATTAAAGGCCTTTGGATTAGGAGATTTATCAATTGGCAGTCTAGGGGTTCACATTTCGTCATCAGACGAGGGGAATGTTATGGTGCATAACGGAGCAGAATCGTCACTAGAGGCGGAAATCAAGGAAAAATAGTTTATGGATCCAACATTGGCTCGGATAAAAGAAGTAGTTGTGAATAACAGGACTTGGAAATTTTCACTTAGCGGAGTGGATGGTGTATTGCGATGTCAAGGAAGGATATGTGTTCCGGATATGGATAAGCTTCGGAAGAGGGTAATGGTGGAGGCTTATTGTTCTATATATTCCGTGCACCCAGGGTCTATAAAAATATATCATGATCTTAAAGATATTTATTGGTGGAACGGTATGAAAAGGGGTGTAGCGGACTTTGTATCTAAGTGTTCGAATTTTGAGCAAGCAAAGGCTGAGCATCAGTGGCCTGGCGGGTTAACTCTGCTTATGGAAATACCAATGGGAAATGGGAGATGATCAACATGGATTTCGTGGTAGGGTTACCTTGCACTCAGCGCAAATTTGACTCAATTTGGGTGATAGTGGATCAACTCACCAAATCCGCTCACTTTGTTAAAGTCATTCAAGAAAGGATGAAGACTGCTCAAAGTCGACAGAAATCCTATGCGGACGTTTGTCGAAGAGACTTGGAATTTCAAGTTAACGATTGGGTATTCTTGAGGGTATCTTAGATGAAGGGAGTCATGCGATTCGGTAAGAAAGTGAAGTTGAGTCCTTGATATGTTTGTCCGTATCGAGTTGATCAAAGGATAGGGCAGGTGGCTTATAGGCTGGAATTTCCCCCTAAAATGTCATTAGTACACCCGGTGTTCTATGTGTTTATGTTGAAAAAAGTGGTTGGAGATCCATCTTCCATCATGCCATTTGAGACTATTGAGGTGAGTGAACACTTGTCATATGAAGAGGGTCCGGTTGCTATTCTTGATGGGCAAGTCCAAAAATTGAGGAACAAGGAAATTGCTTTAGTTAAAGTATTGTGGCGAAGTCAACAAGTCGAAGAAGCCATGTGGGAAGCAGAAAAACAAATGAAAGGGAAATATACCCAGTTGATCGAACAAGTCTAGTAGTGATCGTGCGAATGGTTATCTTTAAGCAATTTTAGGTAGTGTTCAGATTTGTGCAAAGGCACCCCATTTTTTCGAAATTGCCTTATTGCAGTAACTTCCCAATATGTGCCAGATTGCAAATGTTGTTGCTATTTGGGTAATGTGCAACCCTTGAAGTAAATGAAAATTTCGTGAAACTTATGTGGTAGGTAAATGATTAATGATAGAGTAGATTGGTAATTGTTAATTGAAGCATTTATGGCATGTTAAAGTGACTGGATTGTACAGGGCTCGTTGAAATGACACAGTTGTGTGGAAATTTAATCACCTTGATTGAACTAGGTGCAAATTATGATATAAAAAGAATGAACTACGTGTATGTTGTTTAAAGTGTATGAATATGTACAGATTATTGAGGTACTGAATCGTATACCAGTTGTAGGGATAATAGAAAATGTGTAATGGTGCTTGGAAATATGTTTCGGGGGCTCTCTGACAGGTGGATATGTCCATATTACAAAGAAAACTCTGGCGAAATTTTTGGAAATTTATGGAGTTAGCCAAATTCGTGGCTAATGATATATTTCATAATGTGAACAAACTGAAGTTACATAAGGAAGGCTAGTGAACGGACCTCAATCCTCATTCGAGGACGAATGATCCTAAGGGGGGGAGAATGTAAGGCCCCGAAAATTTTTTTCAAGTTATTTAAGATTTTGTCGTGCTAATGTAGACTAAATTATTTTATATCGTGTGCAAATAAGGATTTATTAGATATGTTAATAAGGGTATAAGTCTTATTATAAGTGATTTGGGGTCTAAGGAGAGGCCTAAGTCTAATCCAAGATGGAAAATTGCATATTAGACGAAATCTGTAAAAGAGTGCGCACAAGACCTCACTTTGAACGATACTATCTCCAGTTATATAAGGAATTGTGTCAGGATCAACGTATCAAATTAAAGCCCTTTGAGTCTAGTTTCCAAATCAACAAACTGTTCGTCATTTGGAGATGTATACAGAAAATTATGATCATTTTACTCGTCAGGTGTCAGATGCGCGAAAACCTGCGCGAAATGAGCTTGGCGCATCTGAAGCAGAATGCTCAGAAAAATGCGCGAAACTTGCACACTTCGTGCATCTAGGCAACATTTCGCGCACCTGGACAATTTTAATACCCCAAAGACCGATCTAGAGTCTTTCCAACTCATTTTTGGGGTTATGACTTGCTCTCTCAAGAGGGTTTCATCCCAAACTTCATCCCTATGATCTAAGGTAAGGTTTTTATAGTTCATTGAGTAATTTATACCCCTTAAACACTTATACTAACAAGGATTAATCTTCAAAATCCTTACATTTTCCTTTTAATTCTTGAATTCTTCAGGAATACCTCAAGTGGGGATTCTTTAGATTCTTACTACAAGAGGTATGTCTATCATCTCCAACTACTCTATGGTGATTATTTATGTAACATACATACATTAGAACTCATGGGAGGGTGATTGGGAGCCATGGGTTCCTAACCTAAGTTATGTTAGTATTGTTGAGCTTGTGAAATGTGTTATTGAGGTATGATTCTTGGTATGGTAGTCTTATGTATGCATGCTTGTGCAAACAGAGTTGTGGGAAGATTGATGAACATATATAGGTAAAGATTGGGTTTTGGAATGAAGGAAAATATTGTAAAAGAGTATTAAAAATCAAGAAGCACAACTAGTGTTTGATAAAATGCTGCAAGGAGCTGAAACCATAAATGTCTTCCTAAATTGTGTTTAATTTTGCTATGTTTCAAGTAGGTTGGGATTGCTAGAATTTCCAAAATGTCGTAGTAACTTAAGGAAAGCTTAAACGAGGTATGTATGGATAACTTTGATTCTTGTGAAATAGCCCTTATGTGTATAATTCATTTGGTATGTGTTAATTTGAGGAATCGTTGTGTAATTCTTTGATTTAGTTGTGGGTATTCAATTAATGTTGAACTATGTGTAGTGTGATACGGGTTATGAACCGAAAGATGAAAAAGGAAGTCATAATTGGTAAAGAATTGAGAACAATTGTAGTGATGGCATACATTGCTTCTTGTGTTAAACTAATGAAACACTTGATTGTGATGAACTGTGAACATAATGGTATGGATACTTTCGGAAATAGAAATATTGTAACTTCGTTGTAATATCGGATTGAAAAGTATTTGGAAACATGAACCAATTCGTAATTTTCTTGTTGCACTTGTTTGTGATCTTGTGTAGTGTTCTTGTTTGTTGTTTGTGTTTGTTGTGTTTGAAACTGTACAGTGGGATTGGGTTGCGCGCCGCAACATGAAGAAATAAGGTGTGGGTTGGGGTGATAAGGGTGGTCAAGGTAATAAGGGTGGCCGAGTTAATAAGGGTGGAAAGCGATCGAAATCGCCATTGAAATTGATATGAAATCATTGATGTGAAATTGTGAAAGGAGACAGCAGGAGAGTTTGCAACCTGTGGGGCACTGATTTCCCCTTTGTTTGACTTGATTGTGTTTTCCGTGTATGTTGGTTGTTTCCTTCCTTGTTGATCCTTAATTGTACTTTGGGCTGAGAACTACTTGAAATGAAGTAAATGTGGGAATATGATTGGCTGGCTTTATTATTTCTTGGTGTAATTCATTGGTTGTCTTATTATCGTGATTTGCTTGTTTTATGGATTGAGTTTACTTGGGACAAAGCTTATCCTTACATACCAGTACAATTCCAGTGTACTGACATCCCTTTTTGACTGGGATGCTACATTCGTGTTATGATTGTAGGTGGATCAGTAGCAGGTACTTCAGCTCATCGGCAGTAGCATCCTTCATCTTCCACTGCCCGTTTTGGTGAGCTCCCTTCGTCTCGGGGTCCTGCGCGGCTCATGCCACTTCTGTTTAGACTTTATTTTGATTTTGTGTAAGGTATAGTTGGAGCCTTGTTACCAGCAAGTATTGTATCATCCCTTGTACCCTAGAGGCTCCAAAGAGAGTAAACTGTGGGATTATGGCATATGTATATATATGTCGGGCGTTGTAAAAATTGTAAACTTGTTAAGAAGTAAAGTGTGTTGTTATGTTGTTAAAGGTATGGTTTTTATTATAAATTGGTAAAGTCATTGGTTTCCAAGTAATGAACAACATAGGGGCAACACGTGGGATAGAAAGGCACCTAGGTCCGCTTGACTGGGGCTACCCGGTCAGGAGCCGGCCATGTCCCTTGATTCGGGGTGTGATATTTGATATGTGAATTGTGATATGTTTGCAAAATTTCAGGTCATTCGGACGTTTTTTGGTTGGGTTTTTTATCGAAAGTGCATTTCAGAAGTTTTTGAAGAACTTAGGCTTGAATCCGATGAGAATTGATGATTTTAGTGTTGTTTGATGTGTTTTAATGGTTGGAAAAAGTTTAAATGACGTGATGGGACATGTTGGTGCTTTTGGTTGAGGTCCTGAGGGTCTCGGGGTAATTTTGGATGACTAATGGGAAGAAATTCAAGTTGAGAAAGGGGCGATGTTTGCTTGTATCTGGTATGCTCGCTTCTGCGAAAATGGATCACAAAAGCGGTTCCGCAAAAGTGAGGGAATGGTCGCATAAGCAGTTCAATGTTGAGTTGCGAAGTTTCACATAAGCGAAAGTGGTTTCGCTTAAGCCAGTCCGCAGAAGCGGACCTAAGGTAGCAGAAGCGGTTGGCTTGGAGGTGAGGTTCCGCAGAAGTGAAAATTTGAGTCACAGAAGCGACCCTTGGTGATTTAATAAAATTCTGCTTATGAAGAAAAATGACAGCAGAAGTGGTATCACGAAAGTGGGTGTGGGGACCGCAGAATCGTAAAATTCTGCTTATGAAGAAAAATGACAGCAGAAGTGGTATCACGAAAGTGGGTGTGGGGACCGCAGAATCGGAAATCCCTAGAGTCAGAAGAGTTTTATATTCATTTTTGTTCCGCGAAGATTATATTATTTTCACTATTTTTGAGCGAGCTTTCAGGCGATATTGAAGAGGTATTCAAGAAAGAATTATTAAAGGTAAGTTCCTTAGCCTAAATACACGAGATTGTGTTAGATTTAACATAGAAATTGGTTGAAATTCATTAAAAAGGGCTAAAGCTAGGGCTTGAGTTTTGATATTTCAAATTGGGATTTGATAGGTCATTAGGGCTCGGATTTGGGAGTTCTTGATATGTATGGACTCACTGGGATTTGGTAATGTGAGTTTTGTAATTTTTCGCGAAGCGGGCTCAGGGCTTGGGTTTTGCTAATTTCGAGATTTTACTATATTTCGATTGTTTTAGATTGGGTATTGTCCCATTGGCATTTTGTGATGTATTCGCTCTGATTTTTGCTAGATTTGAAGCACGAGGAGGTCGGTTTGAGAGGCAAAAGCATCGCGAGCTAGAGATTTCACCGATTCGAGGTGAGTAATACTTGTAAATGATATCATGAGCATTTGAAACCCCGTATTTGCATATTATAGTGTTGTATTGTGGTGACTTGCACGCCAGGTATGAGCGTGGGGTAGAGCACTGTCGGGGATTGCAACTTGGTTCGCCCCGGTTGTTGATTTTACTGCATAATTGACTGAAACTTAATTGATGCTATTATGATTAAGGATGATTGCCATGTTTTGTGCAT
>JASVEL010001469.1:0-81645 GCA_032618575.1 Nicotiana noctiflora
GCAGATGGCGAGAACGCGAGCATCAGGACGAGGTGGACGACCTCCATTGCCACCCGTTAGAGGCCGTGGGCGCGGTCGTGCTAGAGTTAGAGGTAGGACGGCTGAGGCAGTGCCAGCTGACCCGTTGTTGTACCGGTTCGAGAGCGGCCCCCGGTGGTTGAAGCTCCAGCAGTCCCGGTTCAGGGCCAGACTATATCCATTGCTATTCATGGTCTTCAGGAGACTGCTTGCCGGATATTGTCGGTGTGTTCCGGTTTGGCTCGAGGTAGTTTCGGCTACCGCTGCGCGCGACATCTCGGTCGGGGGTGAGTCGGCGGACCCTGCCGGCTCGCACACCGATCCGGTTGTTCGGGGACTTCGAGACGCCGAGGCGTGTCCCGGCTCGGTGGTTGCGCGGTTATTCCTCCGAGTGCACCGGCTCCGGCTCCCGAGCATATGGTTCAGGTATGCCCGAGGACGAGCGGCGTCGTCTTGAGAGATTTGGTAGACTTCGGCCACCCCATTTCGGTGGCGTTGAGGGCGAGGATGCCCGGGGTTTCTTGGATAAATGTCAGAAGATGTTGCGTACGGCTGGTATTCTTGAGTCCGGCGGAGTTTCATTTACTACATTTCAGTTCGCTGGTCCCGCATTTGATTGGTGGGAGGAGTTTGAGAGCGTAGGCCTGCAGGAGCAGCACCTCTCACCTGGCAGTAGTTCTCTACTCTCTTTCTAGAGAAATATGTACCTCGGTCTCGTCGTGAGGAGCTACGTCGCCGGTTCGAGTGGTTGATTCAGGGCGACATGTCTGTGACTCGGTATGAGCTTAGATTCACTCGGTTGGCTAGGCATGCCACATGGATGATCCCGGCTGATAGGGAGAGGATCGGGAGGTTCATTGATGGCCTCGACTACTCTGTCCGTATTCTTATGACCGGCGAGCGAGTTCTGTCATCATCGTTTGAGCAGGGTTGCTGATATGGCACGCTCCGTTGAGGCGGATCGTCGCCGAGAGAGAGAGAGGAGCGGGAGGCCAGAGGCCTCGTGGTTCTGGCGGTTTCAGTGGTGCTCCATCTAGAGGGCATTCCCGGCAGAGCAGAGGTCGCTCGTCTGGACCTTCTCATTCAGGCCGCCCGGAGCGGAGCGGAGGTTCGCATGGTCGTGGTCGACGGGGATTTCAGCGAGGGTCGGTCATCGGCTGGTGCCCTCCCGGCCCGAGTGCGGCACCTACTTCTCCAGCACCGGTGCATGTTATGAGTGTGGTGAGTTTGGCCACGTGAGGAGACATTGCCCTCGACTACGTAGGGGCGGGACTCAGCAGAGGGATCAACCCTCCTCTTCGGCGCCATCTCGGTCTAGTAGAGGTGGAGGTCGGTCTTCTCGTGGTCGCCCCGGGGCGAGGAGAGATACTGGTGGAGGTCGAGCACGGTTCTATGCACTTCCTGACGGGCGTGATGCGGTTGCCTCCGATCGTCGTGATTACGAGTATCATTTACGTACTGTCACGAGAGATGCCTGCGTTCTATTTGATCCGGGGTCCACATATTCTTACGTGTCCTCTTATTTTGCACATCATTTGAGTGCGACTCGTGGTATTCTTGATTTACTTGTTCATGTATCCACCCCCGTGGGTGATACGATTGTTGTGGATCATGTCTATAGATCCTGTGTTATATCTATTGGGGGTCTGGAGACCCAGGCAGATTTGTTATTGTTGGGTATGGTGGACTTTGATGTTATATTGGGTATGGAGTGGTTGTCTCCGTACCATGCTATATTGGACTGTCATGCTAAGACAGTTACGTTGGCCATTTCTGGTATTTCTCAGATTGAGTGGCGGGGTTCGACCGATTTCGTCCCTAGCCGTGTTATTTCGTTCTTAAAAGCTCAGAAGATGGTTGAAAAAGGGTGTTTATCGTACTTAGCTTTTGTGAGAGATGTGGGAGCCGAGTCTCCTAGCATTGATTATGTACCTGTTGTGAGGGACTTTCCAGATGTATTCCCCTCAAACCTGCCGGGCATGCCGCCGGACAAGGATATTGATTTTGGCATTGACTTGGTGCCGGGCACTCAGCCCATATCCATTCCTCCTTACCGGATGGCACCAGCTGAGTTGAAAGAACTGAAAGAGCAGCTTCAAGAGCTTCTAGATAAGGGGTTTATTCGGCCGAGTGTGTCGCCGTGGGGTGCACCAGTCCTGTTTGTTAAGAAGAAGGACGGATCTATGAGGATGTGTATTGACTATAGGCAGCTAAACAAAGCAACGGTGAAGAATAAGTATCCTCTGCCTCGTATTGATGATTTGTTTGATCAGCTCCAGGGAGCTAGGGTGTTCTCGAAGATTGATCTTCGTTCAGGCTACCATCAGCTGAAGATTAGAGAGACTGACATTATGAAAACTGCATTCCGGACCGGATATGGTCACTATGAGTTCCTTGTGATGTCGTTTGGGCTGACCAACGCTCCAGCAGCATTTATGCATCTGATGAACAGTGTGTTCAGGCCTTATTTGGATTCATTTGTGATTGTGTTCATTGATGACATTCTAGTCTACTCCCGTAGTCAGGAGGAGCATGCTCAGCACTTGAGTATTGTGTTGCAGAGATTGAGAGAGGAGAAGCTGTATGCCAAGTTCTCCAAATGTGAGTTCTGGCTTGAGTCTGTGGCACTCTTAGGACACGTGGTATCCCGTGATGGTATTCAGGTAGATCCGAGGAAGGTCGAGGCAGTGCAGAGTTGGCCCAGACCGACCTCAGTTTACTGAGATCCGTAGCTTTCTGGGATTGGCAGGGTATTATCACCGATTCGTTTAGGGATTCTCTTCTATTGCTTCACCCTTGACTAGATTGACTCAGAAGGGTGCTCCTTTTGTGTGGTCCGAGGAGTGTGAGGAGAGCTTTCAAAAGCTCAAGACAGCATTGACCACGGCACCGGTCTTGATATTGACGTCAGCTTCAGATTCTTATACTGTGTATTGTGATGCCTCGGGAGTTGGCATTGGTTGTGTGTTGATGCAAGAGGGTAGAGTTATTGCTTATGCTTCTCGCTCAGCTAAAGCCCCACGAGAAAAACTACCCTGTTCACGATTTGGAGTTAGCTGCTATTGTTCATGCCTTGAAGATTTGGAGGCATTATCTATATGGTGTATCTTGTGATGTATATATAGACCACCGTAGCCTACAGCATTTGTTTAAGCAGAAAGATCTAAATTTGAGGCGGCGGAGATGGCTTGAGTTGCTTAAAGACTATGATATTACTATCTTGTACCATCCCGGGAAAGCCAATGTAGTGGCTGATGCTTTGAGCCGGAAGGCTATTAGTATGGGCAGTTTGGCGTATATTCCAGTTGGGGAGAGACCCCTAGCAGTTGATGTTCAGGCGTTAGCTAACCAGATGGTAAGGCTGGATATTTCTGAGCCCGGTCGGGTGATGGCTTATGTAGTAGCTCGTTCTTCTTTATATGATCGTATTCGAGAGCGCCAGTATGATGATCCACACTTACTTGTCCTTAAGGACAGAGTTCAGCGTGATGATGCTAGGGATGTCACTATTGATAGTGATGGTGTGTTGCGGATGCAGGGCCGGATATGCGTGCCCAATGTTGACGGCCTTCGTGAATTGATATTGGAGGAAGCCCATAGCTCGCGGTATTCTATTCATCCAGGAGCCGCGAAGATGTACCAGGATTTGAAGCAGCATTACTGGTGGAGAAAGATGAAGAAAGATATTGTGAGCCATGTGGCTCGGTATCTAAACTGTCAGCAGGTCAAGTATGAGCATCAGAGACCTGGTGGTGTATTCCAGCGTATTGATATTCTGGAGTGGAAGTGGGAAAGAATAACTATGGACTTTGTTAGTGGACTCCCTCGGACAGCGAGGAAGTTTGATTCAGTTTGGGTGGTGGTGGATAGGTTGACCAAGTCAGCTCACTTCATCCCAGTGTGTACTACCTATACCTCAAAGCGGTTGGCGGAGATATTCATCCGTGAGATAGTGAGATTGCATGGAGTTCCTATTTCCATTATATCGGACAGAGGTACCCAGTTCACATCTCAGTTCTGGAGGACATTTCAGCGAGAGTTGGGTTCACAGGTGGAGCTGAGCACAGCATTTCATCCACAGACGGATGGGCAGTCTGAGCGTACTATTCAGATATTGGAGGACATGTTGCGTGCTTGTGTCATTGATTTTGGTGGTTCATGGGCTGATTATTTGCCTTTGGCGGAGTTTGCTTATAATAATAGCTATCGGTCCAGCATTCAGATGGCACCGTATGAAGCTTTATATGGGAGGCGGTGTAGGTCTCCAGTTGGTTGGTTCGAGCCCGGCGAGGCTAGGTTGTTAGGGACGGAGTTAGTCCAAGATGCCTTAGATAAGGTGAAGGTGATTCAGGAGAGACTTCGCACAGCTCAGTCGCGTCAGAAGAGTTATGCAGATCGGAAGGTCCGAGATGTATCTTATTCAGTAGGTGAGAAGGTGTTGCTGAAAGTTTCACCGATGAAGGGTGTTTTGAGGTTTGGAAAGAAAGGAAAGTTGAGCCCAAGGTTCATTGGACCTTTTGAGGTGCTTAGGAAAGTTGGGGAGGTGGCTTATATGCTTGCTTTGCCACCCAGTTTATCGGGAGTTCACCCGGTGTTCCATGTATCTATGCTCAGGAAGTATGTCGGAGACCCGTCTCATGTGTTGGACTTCAGCACGATACAGCTAGATGAGGATTTGACTTATGATGTGGAACCAATAGCCATTTTGGGTCGACAGGTTCGTAAGCTGAGATCTAAGGATATAGCTTCAGTGAAAGTGCAGTGGAGAGGTCGTCCTGTGGAGGAAGCAACTTGGGAGACCGAGCAGGAAATGCGGAGCAGATATCCACACTTATTTGATGCTCCGGGTATGTTTCTTAACCCGCTCGCGGACGAGCGTTTGTTTAAGTTGGGGAGAATGTAACGACCCGGCCCGTCGTTACGGGAATTACCACCCCGTTACCTTGCATTTACATATATTATGCTTTTAAAACAGTATTAGAGTATATCGGGTGAGTTAGGAGTGATTTGGATTGAAAATGAAACAAATAGCATGTTTGAAGAAAGCTTGAATATGAAAAGTCAACCAAGAGTTGACTATTGAGTTAGAGTGCTCGGAATCGGATTCTGATGATTCGGTTAGTTTCGGGAGGTGATTTGTGACTTAGGGGAGCGATCGGAATTGAATTTGGAGGCCGGTGTAGAAATAGGCTTGAATTGGCTAAGGTTGAATTTTGGCGAAACCCGAACGGTTTGTGAGATTTTGATCCGGGGGTCGGAATGGAATTCCGACAGTTGCAGTAGCTTCGTTAGGTGATTTTGGATGTGCCTGCAAAATTTCAGGTCATTCGGACATCGTTTGATCGGGTTTTGGATTGAATGTTAGTTTTGAAAGTTTTGAAGAAACTTAGGCTTGAATCCGTGATTAATTGGTGATTTTGATGTTTAGGATGATGTTTTTATGATTGGAACAAGTTCGTATCGTGTTTTGGAGTATGTTGGTGGTTTTCGTTGGGGTCCGGGGGCCTCGGGGTGAATCCGGACCATCATCCGGCATTTTTGGAACTTAAAAATCTGCAGAAAAATTGCAGATCTCTGGGAAAAATCCAAGCCTTCGCGTTCGCGTGGCATGGGCCGCGTTCGTGAAGGCCAGGCGAGTCAAGCATCGCGATCGCGAGACAGGGTATCGCGTTCGCGTAGGCCAGGATTCGAACGCATCGCGTTCGCGTGGGTGAAGGACGCGGACGCGTAAGAGGAAAAGACGAAGCATCGCGTTCGCGTGGTCTGGGACGCGAACGCGTAGAGGAAAAATCCGGGCTAGGAAGATTGGTCTTCGCGAACGCGTGACTGTTCGTCGCGTTCGCGATGAAGGAACGGAGCAAGGCATCGCGTTCGCGTAGAGACCATCGCGAACGCGTAGGGTAAAATCGTCTGGCAGTGAATTAAAATCACAGAACAGAGGGCTCTCGGGTTCATTAACCCAAAACATAATTTTTGAGCCCTAGAGAGAAGAAATCACGGGAAAACGCTGGGAAATCATCGGGTATTCATCGGGGGTAAGTTTCTTGACTCAAAAACATCAATTTATGGTAGTATTAACACCAATCTTCATGAAATTGGGTTGAAATCTTGAAGAAATGTGGCCTAAATATTGAAAACGGGATTTTTGGATTTGGGAGGCCATTTGAACTCCGATTTCGATAAATTTTATATGCACGGACTCGTGGCGAGATAAGGATCGCGTTGGTGCTAATTTCGGAATTTTCCGAGCAGTGGGGCCCGGGGTCGGGTTTTACCAACTTAGTGTAATTATGCTAATTTCATGTAAATTGAAGTGGGTTATGATTATTTGACCCGTATTTGATGTAATTATTGTGGTTTGACTAGATTCCACGCACGAGGGAGCTAAATTCAAAGGAAAGGGCATTGCGGAGTAGTCGTCGCGCCGTATTGAGGTGAGTAATAGATGTGGGTGATGACCGGCGGGTTCGAAACCCCGGTATACCACTTTGTGACGCTGTATAGCGGCGAGACACACACACTCTTGAGAGTGCGGGGTCGATCATGAACTGGAGACTACATATTAGTCCAACTTGTTGATATTGTATTATTGGCTATTCTAAAGCCGTCGAACCTCCTTCTCGGATGGTTGCATATATGTATATATATATTGTGATAATGGCCACTCTTGAGCCGAGGAACCCCCTTCTTGGGCGGTTGAGTATACATGTGGGCCGTGAGCCGGTTATTGGATCCCGCGAGGATCGTTATCATTGTCTTATCACATAGACATGCTAGTTTACTACTAGTCCGCAGATATTTTTGTTATTATGCTAATTCCAATCTCTGGAACTTGATATTACTGTTTTCCAACTGAAAAATGATAAAAGAGTTTTCAAAAACTACTTTTGAGCTTGCGAGGCTGTATCTGCATATTAGCTGACTAGTAGTGGATCGGGCTGCACGCCGCAGCGAGATATATGTTGGATCGGACTGCACGCCGCAGGAATATCTCTATGAGATGTGCTTGGGCTGTAGGAGCCCCTCCGGAGTCTGAACCCCCAGAGTGAGCACGGGTACCCAAAATTGGAGTCGGGCTACACGCCGTAGCGGTCATATCATGCATTGCATTGCATTTAGCTACATCTGCTAGCTGTTATGCTATTTATTGGTAATTGTTGGTACGGGTACAGTGAATATTGATTCTGTGACAGGGTAGCTGATTATAGCTTTACATAGTGCTTTATTGCGGATTTCTTATCTGCGCTGTCTTACCCTTGTTTATTACCACTGAGTCTGGCGGTACTCATTTTACTCCCTGCACCTTGTGTGCAGATCCAGGTACCTCTCAGCAGTGATCCAGTAGCTGTGCGAGGCGACGTTTGTGGATATTCGAGGTAGGTGCAGAGTCCGCAGGACCCGATATTCCTTCTTACTGTCTTGATTTTGTATTGACTTTTCTTTCCGCACTTGGTATCTTGTAAACCTTTATACACTCATGTTCAGTAGAGGCTCATGACTCTTGACCCTTGGTCTATGGGAGTTGATGTATTATGGGACTTGGTTCCCCGTTTTCGTTACATGTATTACTGTTATCTCGTTAATTAATTTGCTTAAATGGGTTTAAGAGAGCTTCTAGCTCCGTGGTTGATGTTGATTGGTCAGGCTGGCTTAGCAATGTGCTGGGCGCCATCATGACCGGATTTGGGGTCGTGACACTCCAATAATGAAGAACGGGCGACTGTGTAAGCTAACACATGCCTGGGCTTGGAAACATCAAACCTCACAAACTAATTGGCCAAAGTCCGAACATTCAAATCAAGTGGCCTCTCACAGACTGAAATATTTGCAAGACTGCCCATACTGGCTGACTTCTTACTCAAAGTATCAACCACCATATTGGCCTTTTGGGATGATACAAGATGGTGATATCATAGTCTTTCAATAGCTCCAATTACCTCATCTGCCTCAAATTTAGTTCCTTCTGCTTGAAAAATACTATTTACTGTTGTGAGTCGAGAACACCTCACATGACACACCATTTAGATAATGCCTCCAAATCTTCAATGCATAAACAATTGCTACTAACTCCAAATCATAAACCAGATAGTTCTTCTTCTAAATCTTCAATTGACGCGAAGTACAAGCAATGACTTTGCCATCCTTCATTAACACCACACCAAGTCATATACGACATGCATCACAGTAAATTGTGTATAGCCCTGAACATGTAGGAAAAACCAACACCGGTGCCGTAGTCAAAGAAATCTTGCTTCACACTCGTCTGACCACCTGAACTGGGGACCCTTCCGAGTCTACCTGGTTATCGGGGCTGCAATAGATAAAAATCCCTCCACAAACCAACGGTAATAACCTGCCAAACCCAAGAAACTTTGAATCTCTGTAGCTGATATGGGTCGAGGCTAGTTCTCGACTACCTCTATCTTCTTTGGATCCACCTGAATACCCTCTACTGAAACAATGTGACCCAGGAATGCAACTGAACTCAACCAGAACTCACACATCGAAAACTTGGCATACAACTGACTATCTTTGAAAGTCTACAAACCCTTTCTCAAATGATACTCATGCTCCTCCCAGCTACAGGAATAATCAAAATATCATCGATGGAGACGATCACGAAGGAATCCAAATAAGGTCTGAACACTCGGTTTATCAAATCCATGAAAGCTGCTGGGGAATTTGTCAATCCGAATGACATCACCAAGAACTCATAATGTCCGTACCGCATATGGAAAGCTTTCTTAGGGACATCGGATGCCCTAATACTCAATGGATGGTAGCCAGATCTCAAGTTGATCTTAGAAAACACTTGGGAACCCTCAAACTGGTCAAATAAATCTTCAATCCGCGGTAATGGGTACTTATTCTTAATGGTGACCTTGTTCAATTGTAGGTAATATATACACATTATCATTGATCTATCCTTTTTCTTAACAAACAACACCGATGCAACCTAAGGTGAGACACTAGGTCTAATGAAGCCTTTAACAAACAAGTCTTGCAACTGCTCCTTCTACTCTTTCAACTCAGGCAGGGCCATACGATACGACATAATAGAAATGGGCTAAGTGCCCAGAGCCAAATTAATGCATAAATCAATATCCCTATCGGGTGGCATACCTGGCAGGTCCAAAGGAAGAACCTCAGGAAACTCATGAACAACAGACATATAATCCATAGAAGGAACCTCAGCACTAGAATCACGAAAATATTCCAAATAGGCCAAACACCCGTTCCTGACCATACGTCGTGCCTTCATATATGAGATAACGGGTAGAATGACCAGGAGTCCCTCTCCACTCAAGAAGAGGTAAACCCGATAAAGCTAGGGTCATAATCTTGGCATGACAGTCCAAGATAGTGTGGTAAGGGGATAACCAGTCCATCCCTAATATGACATCAAAATAAACCATGTCCAAAAGTAACAAATTTACGCGAGTTTCAAGAATCCCCAGTGATAGCTATATACAAATGACGGACATGATCTTCCACAATAGAATTACCCACCGGTGTAGACATATAGGAGTACATAGATGCTAGATCAAATAGCACTGAAGAATCCCTACTACAAACCAGAATAGTACCTGTGATAACTGCATCGGAAGCCTTAGCCTCAGGGCTGGCTGGAAGAGCATAACATCGGGGCTAAGCCCCACCACTATCAATCACCTCTCTGGGATGGCCTCCTACTGGTGGGCCTCCACCTTTAGTGGCCGGACCTCAACCTCTAATACCTCAACCTCCGCCTCTAATACCGCTACCTCTACCGCTAACACGTCTACCTCCACCTCTAGTTGGCTGAGCAGGTTGTGGAATACTTCGTGCTTGAACCATGGCATGGGAACCCTAATGGGAGAGCTACTCGATGCTCGTGGCCAAAATCAAGAAATATAACCCATATCACCACAAGTATAATAAGCCCTCAACTGCTTAGACTACTGACCCTGATGACTTGAATGACTACCCCAAAAACTCTACAGTGACGGTGCACTGATAGGAGCTGGTGGTGCAATGTAGGACTGCTGATCACAATACTGCATATGAGAACCACTACCACCTGAAGCACCGTGCAAAACATAAAGTCCTAACTGAAAAAGCCTAGGAGGATAGTCTCTACCAAAAGAATCTCTGCCTCCAGACGAGGCACCGCTGAATCTGCCTGAATGATGAAGCCTCTTATCAGACCCCTCACTACCCCCTGCGATAGAACCATCTCAACTCTCATGGCCATATTGGCCACCTCCTGAAAAGAAATCTCACTCCTCATCTCCTTAGCTATCTGAAGTCGAATAGGCTGAATGAGTCCCTCAGTGAACCTTGTCACTCCCTCTCTCTCAGTAGGAAGTATAAAAAGAGCATGATGGGATAAATCAATAAACCTGGTCTCGTATTGAGTAACTTTCATAGAACTCTGCTGGAGACACTCAAACTGCCTCCTATAAATCTCTCTGTAAGTGACAGGAAGGAACTTCTCCTGAAATAGCTGAGAAAACTGATCCCAAGTCAAAGTTGGTGACCCAACTGGTCCAGCCAAGCAATAATCTCTCCACCAAGTCTTGGAGGATCCAGACAAATGAAAAGCACCAAAGTCGACCCCATTGGTGTCCATTATTAACATGTTCGGATGAAACTCATGACAACTATCCAAATAATCTTGGGGATCCTCAGAAGATGTACCGCCATAAGTAGTAGTGAAGAGCTTGGTAAAAGTTATCTAACCTCTGCAAAGCCTCCAAAGATGTAGTTGATCCATCACCAATCTGTGCTGTTGTTCGGCTGAAGAAGCGGTATGTGACCTTGCCATCCGTGAAAGAACAAGAGTAGGGGATTCAATTTAGCTTTAAGAGAATAAAATCACACGATAGGAAGGAATATATGTGATGTTTTTCCTAACTCTGTAGTACAGACGTCTCCGTATCAATCCCCTAGAATCTACTAAGCTTGTCCGTGAATTGTGAGACCTAAGTAACCTAGAGCTCTAATACCAAATTGTCACGACCCAAATTTTCCACCCTTGGGATTCATGATGGTGCCTGTTAGTGAAAGCTAGACAAACTAATTATTTCAAATATTTACCTTTTTCTCATTTTTAATTCACTAACAATTATGAATCAACACTATATAATTAGAGAATGAAACAAGCGGAAGAACAAATTATAACCATTAAAATATCACCAATCAATTCCTTAAACATAGACTACCCAGGATTGGTGTTATAATTTTACAGACTATCTAAGAGTACTACAAATAAAGGTCCATAAGAAAAATACAAGCTATTTTATAAATACATAGAAGAAATTGTATAGGAAGATAGAAGTAGACTCCAAAGACCGCGGATGTGTGCAGCACTACCTCGGGTCGCCTGTTGGACTGAAGGCAGAAAACTCACTATAGTCCAAACGCTCCGATGTCAGTATCTACATACAGTGCAAAATGTAGTATCAGTACAACCGACCCGATATGCTAGTAAGTGTCTAGCCTAACCTCGGCGAAGTAGTGACGAGGCTAGGACCAGACTATAAACTCATATACAATGGAAAATAAAAGAAGATATTCACAGTTAATGATAGGGAGGGGAAGGCATGCTATGAGGAGTATCAGATAACTACAAAATACCAAACAAGAACGTAAAGAAACCACACTTTAGTTTCCAACAATAATGAGGAAAACAAACATAGTATTCACTTTCATTTCTTTCTCGTTACAGGCGTGCGACCCGCTCCCATTTCATGTGTTACCATTGTAAGCATGCAACCCGCTCCCATTTTACATATTATCGTTGCAAGCGCGCAACCCGTTCCCATTTCACATATTATATTTGTAGGTGTGCAACCCGCTCCCATTTCACATATTACCGTTACACGCGTGCAACCCTCTCCCATTTCATATATTACTATTGCAGGCATACAACTCGCTCCCATTTCATATATTATCGTTGCAGATGTGCAAATCGCTCACATTTCATATATTACCGTTGCAGGTGTGCATCTCACTCCCATTTCATATATTGATCATAGAAGAATCCTAGCAAGGGAATAATAATACATCAACAGCATCCCGACAAGAGAACAATAATATAAAAACAACATCCCAGCAAGGGAACAATAATATAACAACAACATCCTGACAATGGAACTATAATATAACAATAACATTCTGTCAAGGGAACAAAAGTATAACAACAACATCCTGGCAAGGGAGACAATATCATAAACAATAACATCCCCGCAAGGGAACTAACGAAGATAATCATCATATTAGACATGGATAAATCATAACAGAGTCACAACAATTACAATACTAGACTCACGAGCATGATTAACACCGATATATAGATACTCGTCACCATGCTTATAAGTCATACTCCACATTAACATATAGAAAATACGATACAACTCTTAATCCCTCAAGTTAAGGTTTGAACGAACACTTACCTTGATGCCACAAATACAATTCAAGCCTTAACTACCTCCTTACCTCTTAATTCTACCATCCATTCGCTTGTATCTAGCCACAAGTTACTTAATTATATCGATAAATGCTAAATGAATCAATTCTAATGCATGCAAATGGATTTTCTAGAGTTTTTCCCAAAAAGTCAAAAAATTAACCCTAGAACCACATGGTCAAAACCCGAAGTTCTAAACAAACCCCGATTACCTATTCACCCATGAACTCAAATATATAATTTATGTTGAAATTAGACCTCAATTCGAGATCCAAATCGCCAAAATTTGAAAAACCTAACTTCTACCCAAAACACCCAATTTCCCCCATGAAAACCTTTGATTTTGAGTTGAAATCATGAGAAAAGATGTTAAAGATTAATAAAAACGAGTTAGAAATGACTTAAAATTTATTCGGAAGAGCACTTGTCTTTGAGAAATCGCCTAACAGTGTTTAGGTTTTGAAAAAGTTATAAAAATGGTAGAAATCCCATCTGAAATTTATTTTAGCAGGTATCTGATGTCGCAATTGCAAACCCTTAAGAAACCTGCTTTCTTCGCAATTGCGACCATGGGTTCACAATTGCGAACAATGAAGATTCCCGTTTCCTTCACATTTGCGACTCCTGGAATATTCTGAATACTTTACAATTGCGAAGTAGTGCTCGCAATTGCGAGCAAGGCTGGCCAGGGCTTACTTCGTAATTGCGAAGAGCTCCTCACAATTCCCAAGATCTCAGATATTGCATTTGCGATCCTTGATCTCGCAATAGCGAGATCAGAGGCCACCACTAGACCTCCAACCTGTAACAATTTCCTAAGTCCAAATTTTATTTTGTTGCCTATCCAAAACACATCTGAGCCCTCAAGGCTCCAAATCGAACATGCACACCAACATAGAAACATCATACAGACTTGCTCGTCTGATCAAAACATCAAAATAACATCAACAACTATGAATTAAACCCCAATTCCATGAAATCATCCAAGAACACCAAAATTTCCAATTCCTCAACTTTTAGTCCTTGTTTATACCAAACCAATTTCAATCTATGCCAAGTTTTATAGATTCAACCAAATTATTATTTTTAAATTGTACCAGGCTTGAGAACTAAAATACGGGCCCGATACCATCAAATTCAAAAATATTTTATTTCCAAAAACTCATATATATTCCAAAAAATAATTTTCTTTAAAAATTTATTTCGCGGGCTTGGGACTTCGGAATTGGATTCCGGGCACACGTCCAAGTTCTATATTTTCTTACAGATCCTCCAGGACTGTCAAATCATGGGTCCGAGTCCGTTTACCTAAAATATTGACCTAAGTCAACCTAAATTCATTTTAAGAGCAAAATGCATCATTTTTCTCAAATTTTTACATAATGGCTTTCCGACTACGCATGCAAATTGAGGTGAGATAGAAAAAGATTTTTAAGGCCCCAAAATATAGAATTTACTTTCAAAGCGAGTGATGGCCCAAAAGGTCATCACACATATACACGATAGTCTGTGCAGCAACAGTTGTAGCTCTTAAGCTGCAAGTTAATTTGAATATAACATCTTCGATACTCAATTTCAAAAGTTATATTTGAACTCATTGTTATACAATAGCTTTAGGCCCCCAATATGTTAAAGTTCCTTCTGCTAGGCCATTGGCCGAAGAATTAACAATTCATGGGGTACTCAAACTTCTCCTAGTCCTGGTCCTTCGTGCGGGTACCTCACACTTAGTTTCAAGTAATGGTTTGTTGTTGCATCCTTCCAATCGCTTTGCTTTCCATGCTCCTAGAAAATTAAAAATCAATACTACAAAAATAATATAATAAAAAAAAATATATATATATATATATATATATATATATATATATATATATATACTAAATTAAAATAAAATTAAAAAAATTAAGATGGGTTGCCTCCCAACAAGTGCTTGATATAACGCCGCGACACGACGTGAATCACTTTTTGCATCCACCTCGAGCTTATGAATTAAACCCCAAGTTTTGATTCAAGCTTATGATTATGGTCATGGGCTGTGGAACGAATCTAACTGGCACAAGAAAATAATGCAGTATTTTGCATCTCTTGGACTTTGTATGAAGTATGTAATCCTGACTTTCTCGGAAGAAGAACTCCAGAATATATGGACATGTCACGACCCGGATTTCCCACCATCGGGGGTCATGATGGCGCCTACTAAATGGAAGCTAGGCAAGCCAAATATTAATTACACCTCCATTAATTAACAAATTCTTATTAAGACTTATTATTGAAAACATATAAATTACAGCGGAATAATCAAAATTAGCGAAAGACTTAGTCAAGTATGATAAAGAAAACCCAAACATGATACACTACCCAAGACTGGTGTCACAATACTCACGAATTTCTAAGAATAATACACATAATTGTATGAAAGAAAATATAAGCTGTTTATATAGATTACATGAGATAACAAAATGAAAAGCATAGATAGAAGAGACAACGGGTCCTGCGGACGCCTGCAAGGCTACCTCGTAATCTCACTAGTCGGAAAATCCACAAGTCGCTACTGCCGCTGCTGCTGTCCGTAACCTGTATCTGCACAAAAAGAGCGCAGAGTGTAGTATCAGCACAACCGACCCCATGTGCTGGTAAGTGCCTGGCCTATCCCAGCGAACTAGTGACAAGGCTAAGGCCAGTCACCCACATAAACCTGTACAGTTGCAATATATATATATATATATATATATATATATATATACACAATACATTTATAAGGAAAGACTCTGCTCTGAAATAACAGTCAATAACTCGTGATATCCGGAATAATCTAATCAACAGAATAATTCTTACTTTCATGTCTCAATTCCTCTCTCATTTCATATCTCGTGGTAGGCGTACCACCCGCTCCCAACTATCACGGTAATTACCTCTTATGGTAGGCGTACCACCCGCTCCCAAATATATCAATAGGCTACCGGCAATTATGGCCAATGCCAAGATTTAAATCACTTTGTGGTCGGCGTGCCACACGATCCCATTTCTTATTATATAAGTGGTCGGCGCGCCACACGATCCCAATTCATAAATATATAAGTGGTCGGCGCGCCACACGATCCCAATTCATAAATATATATATTACCGGCATTTAGCCAATAATCTCTACAATAACAATATTTATAATTGCCGGTTTTAAACCAATAATTGATAATAATTTCAATAATTTATCTCCATTACCGGTATAACACCAATAACTCTTAATCAACAATTTATTCATAACTAAATTCCTATTCCTTCAAGCTAGGATAGAACAAACACTTACCTCGAAAGTTTACGAACGATTCAATCCGTAGCAATGCCTTTTCCTTTCGAATTTGTCTCCAATCCAATCGTATCTATACACAATTGATTTAATATCATCAATTCTATTTAACAAACTAGTTCATATTGCTAAATATGATTTTTACAACATTCTGCCCGGAATAGTAAAAATCGACCCCGGGCCCACATAATCGAAACTCAAGTTTCGAACCAAAATAAGTTCACCCAATCCTCCATGAGTTCAAATATACAATTTGTTCTTAAGTTCGACTCCAAAACGAGTTCTAGATCGCAAATTCTTTGAAAACCCTTACTATACTAAATTCTCAATTTTTCTACCCATTTACACCTAATTAGGCTTAGGAATTCAAATAATATTGATGGAAAATGAAGAAAACGAGTTAAGAATCACTTACCCAAGAAGTTTGATGAAGAATCGCTCAAAAATCATCTAAGGAGCTGTGGAGATGAGAGTTGAACAGAAATGGGATTTTTATCCCGTTTCTGTTCTGTTTTGGGATTAAATTCACTGGGCAGCGATTTTGTTCTACGCGATCGCGTGAACCGGGTCGCGATCGCGGAAGGCAAATATTCAACACTACGCGATCGCGTGGTCAATGCTGCGATCGCGTAGAAGAATTTCGCCGGGATGGCTTATTTGTACTACGCGATCGCGTGAACAGGGTCGCGATCGCGTTGAAGAAGAACGGAAGGCTACGCGATCGCGTGCAGACGGCTGCGATCGCGTTGAAGAAGAACAGGAAACTACGCGATCGCGTGCAGACGGCTGCGATCGCGTTGAGTAATTTGACAAGGCAGTGCGATCGCGTGTACAAGGCCGCGATCGCGTAGAGTAAAATGTATGTGTAAAAATTGCAGAAAATCTGCCAGTTTCCTAAGTCCAAAAACACCCCGAACCACCTCCGAAACACTCCCGAGCCCTCGGGGCTCCAAACCAAATATGCACACTAACTCAAAAACATCATACGAACTTGCTCGCAGGATCAAATCGCTAAAATAACATCAAAATCAATGAATTGAGCCTTAAAACTCAAGAATTCTTTAAAATTTCATAATTTCCAAAATTTCCAATTTAAGGTCGAAACACGTCAAACGACGTCCGTTTTCAACCAAACTTTACAGGAAGCGCTTAACCAATATATATAACCTGTACCGGGCGTCGGAACCAAAATACGAGCCCGATACCAGTACTTTTTAATCAAAATTCAGTTTCATTTTCCTTAAACATTTTCAGAAAACAATTTAATAGAAAAATTCTTTTACCGGGGTTCTAGACCTCGGATTTCAATTCCGGGCATATGCCCAAGTTCCATATTTTTCTACGGATTTTCCGAGACAGTCAAATCACGGATCCGGGTCCGTTTACCAAAAATGTTGACCAAAGTCAACCATATCAATATTAATATCAAAATTCTTCAACGTTTTCACATATTTCACATATTTCAACATAAAAATTTTCCAGCTTTGTGCCCGGACTGTGCACGCAAATCGAGGCAACTATAAATGAGGTTTTCAAGACCTCAAAAGCTCGAAATTATTAATAAAATAAGTGATGACCCTTTGGGTCGTCACAATCTCCACCTCTAAAACAACCGTTCGTCCTCGAACGGACAAAAGAAAGAAGTACCGAGTCAGGAAACAAGTGTGGGTAACGGCTCCGCATATCAGACTCGGACTCCCAGGTCGATGCCTCAGGAGGCTGACCTCTCCACCTGAACACGCACAGAAGGATAACTCTTCGACCTCAACCGTCGAACCTGCCGGTCTAGAATGGCCACCGGCTCCTCCTCGTAAGATAGATCATTGTCCAATTGGACAGTACTGAAGTCTAACACATGTGTGGGATCGCCGTGGTATCTCCGAAGCATAGATACGTGAAAAACTGGATGCACGGCTGATAAGCTAGGCGGCAAAGCTAATCTGTAAGCCACCCCTCCCACTCTGTCTAGAATCTCAAATGGACCGATATACCTAGGGCTGAGCTTGCCCTTCTTCCCGAACCTCATCACGCCCTTCATAGGCGACACTCGGAGCAATACTCGTTCGCCAACCATGAAATCTACATCTCGAACCTTACGATCCGCATAAGTCTTCTGCTTGGACCGAGCTAAACGCAATCTCTCCTGAATAGTCTTGACCTTATCCAAGGCCTCTCGAACTAAGTCCGTACCCAACAACCGAGCCTCTCCCGGTTCAAACCATCCAACCGGTGATCAACATCGCCTACCGTACAACGCCTCATACGGAGCCATCCGGATGCTAGTTGGTAACCGTTATTATAGGCGAACTCTGCTAATGGCAGAAACCGGTCCCACGAGCCTCCGAAATCAATAACACGGGCTCGAAGCATGTCTTCTAGAATCTGAATAGTCCTCTCGGACTGGCCATCCGTCTGAGGATGAAATGCTGTACTCAACTGAACCTGAGTGCCTAACTCCTGCTGGACCGCTCTCCAGAACCGCGAGGTAAACTGCGTACCCCGATCAGAGATAATAGATACTGGAACTCCATGGAGATGAACAATCTCTCTAATGTACACCTCAGCTAACCTCTCCGACGAGTAGGAGACAGATACTAGAATAAAGTGTGCGGACTTGGTCAGCCTATCAACAATGACCCAAATAGCATCAAATTTCCTCCGAGTCAAAGGAAGTCCAGTAACGAAGTCCATAGTGATCCGCTCCCATTTCCACTCGGAATTTCAATCCTCTGGAATACACCACCAGGTCTCTGGTGCTCATATTTCACCTGCCGACAATTTAGACACCGAGCGACATACGCAACGATATCTTTCTTTATTCTGCGCCACCAATAGTGCTGCCGTAAGTCCTGGTACATCTTCGCGGCGCCTGGGTGAATAGAATACCGCGAACTGTGGGCCTCTGCTAAGATTAACTCTCGAATCCCTTCGACATTGGGCACACAAACTCGACCCCGCAATTTCAATACCCCATCATCATCTAGATTTACCTGTGTGGCACCTCCCTGCTGTACTGTATCTCTCAACTCACGCAAATGAGGATCATCAAATTGCCTCTCACGGATACACTCTAATAAGGAAGAACGAGCGACCGTGCAGGCTAACACTCTGCTAGGCTCAGAAATGTCTAATCTCACGAACCGGTTGGCTAAGGCCTGGACATCTAGAGCTAATGGTCTCTGACTGACCGGAATATATGCAAGACTACCCATGCTGGCAGACTTTCTACTCAATGCATCGGCCACCACATTGGCCTTACCTAGGTGATATAAAATAGTAACATCATAGTCTTTTAGCAACTCTAGCCACCTTCTCTGCCTCATATTAAACTCTTTCTACTTAAACAAATACGAAGACTCTTATGATCGGTGTATACTTCACATGCTACACCATACAAATAATGCCTCCGGATCTTCAATGCGTGAATAATCGCCGCCAATTCTAGATCATGCACTGGATAGTTCTTCTCATGAATCTTCAACTGCCTCGAAGCATAGGCAATAACCTTGCCATCCTGCATTAACACTGCACCAAGCCCAATACGGGAAGCATCACAATAAGCAGTATAAGGTCCCGTACCTGTGGGTAAAACCAATACCGGTGCTGTGGTCAAGGTTGTCTTGAGCTTTTGAAAGCTCGCCTCACATTCATCGGACCATTCAAATTGAACACCCTTCTGGGTCAATCTGGTCAGTGGGGTTGCAATAGAAGAAAATCCTTCTACGAATTGGCGATAATAACCCGCTAACCCCAAGAAACTCCGAATATCTGTGGCTGATGTCGGTCTAGGCCAGCTCTTGACTGCCTCAATTTTCTTCGGATCAACCTGAATACCTGCTGCCGTCACGATATGACCCAGGAATGCAACTGAACTTAGCCAAAATTCACACTTTGAAAATTTTGCATATAGTTGGCTATCTCTCAAAGTCTGCAAGGCCACTCTGAGACGTTGCGCATGCTCCTCACGACTGCGAGAATATATTAATATGTCATCAATGAAGACTATTACAAACAAGTCTAAATAAGGTCGGAACACCCGATTCATTAATTCCATAAAAGCTGCTGGAGCATTTGTCAACCCAAAAGACATGACCGGAAATTCATAATGTCCATACCGAGTGCGGAACGCTGTCTTAGGGACATCAGATGCCCTAATCTTCAGCTGATGATAGCCAGATCTCAAATCTATCTTTGAAAATACCTTGGCACCCTGAAGCCGGTCAAATAAATCATCAATTCGCGGAAGTGGATATTTATTTTTGATAGTCACCTTGTTTAACCGTCGATAGTCAATGCACATTCTCATCGAACCATCTTTCTTCTTTACAAATAATACTGGTGCACCCCACGGCGAAACACTGGGCCTAATGAAACCCTTTTCAAGTAAATCCTGCAATTGTTCCTTCAATTCTTTTAACTCCGGCGGAGCCATACGGTATGGGGGAATGGAAATGGGCTGAGTGCCTGGAGCCAAATCAATGCAAAAATCAATGTCCCTATCGGGCGGCATACCTGGTAAGTCTTAAGGGAATACTTCAGGAAATTCGCGAACCACAGGCACAGAGTCAATAGAAGGAACCTCGGCACTAGAATCACGGACATAGGCCAAATAAGCCAAGCATCCCTTTCCAACCATACGCTGAGCCTTAACATAAGAAATAACATTACGGCTAGTATGACTTGAAATTCCTTTCCACTCTATACGAGGCGAATTCGGCAGGGCTAAAGTCACAGTCTTGGCATGGCAATCTAAAATAGCATGATACGGAGATAGCCAGTCCATGCCTAGTATAATATCAAAGTCCACCATATTTAGGAGTAATAAATCAGCAAGGGTCTCGAGACCCTCAATTACTATAATACATGACCGATGAACTCGATCAACCATAATAGAATCGCCTACTGGTGTAGACACATGAACAGGAACACTCATTGGATCACTGGGTTGAATCAAGTACGGTGCAAAATAGGAGGACACGTACGAATATGTAGACCCGGGGTCAAATAATGTTGATGCCTTTCTATCACAAACCAAAATAATACATGTAATGATGGCATCTGAAGACTCAGCCTCTGGTATGGCAGGAAGTGCATAACATCGGGGCTATGCCCCACCGCCCTGAGTAGTATCTCTAGGACGATCAGCTGCTGGCTGGTCTCTACCTTTATCGGTCTGAGCTCCACCTCTATGACCTCTGCCTCCACCTCTATGTCCTCTACCCCCGCCTCTAGCTGGCTGGGCAGGCGGTGGGGAACTGGGGCCTGAACCATGGCACGAGAACCCTGCTGGTGAGATCTGTCAGAAGCTCGAGGGCAATACTTTGCAATGTGCCTAAGATCACCGCACGTAAAACAAGCCCTCGGCTGCTGAAAATAGCGAAGTGGTGGTGCACTGATAGGCTGCTGATCAGAGTAGCGTGGCTGAGAATTACGATCACCAGAAGCATCATGAGAAACCTGAAGAGCTGACTGATAAGGCCTAGGAGGATGGCCTCTATCATAAAAATCTCTATCTCCGGACGAGGTACCACTGAATCTACCCGAATTACGAGATCTCTTATCTGATCCATGTCTCGCTCCCTGTGACAGAGCCATCTCGATCCGGCGGGTTGCATTAGCCGCCTCCTGAAAAGTGATTTCAGTTCCTGCCCCCATAGCCATCTGTAGCCGAATTGGCTGATTCAAGCCATCAATAAACCTCCTCACCCTCTCCCTATCTGTGGGAAGTATGATAATAGCATGACGAGCCGGGTCCACGAACCTAGTCTCGTACTGTGTGACAGACATAGAACCCTGATGAAGACGCTCAAATTGTCTGCGCATAAACTCCCGCTGAGTTGTCGGAAGGAACTTCTCCAAGAATAATTCTGCAAACTGCTCCCAAGTCAAAGATGACGATCCCGCTGGTCTGGATAGGCAATAATCTCTCCACCAAGTCTTGGCGGAACCGGATAACCGAAATGTAGCAAAGTCCACGCCATTAGTCTCCATAATACCCGTAGTACGGAGAACTTCGTGGCGGCTGTATAGGAAATTCCGTGGATCCTCCGAAGGAGTGCCACCGAATGTGGTAGTGAACGGTTTGGTAAACCTTGTCCAACCTCCATAACGCATCGGCGGACATGGCTGCACCATCATTAGACGGAGTCACGATAATAGGTTGAATCGCCTCAGTCGAGCGAATCACGGGAACACGAGCACGGGGAATCACCGGCTCGGAGTGCACGTAGCGAGAGTCCGATTACCTCCTCCGGCCTGAGAAGGGGCTGGTGCTACCGGTAATAAACCTGCTCCGGTGATATGATCCATAAAACCTGCTATCCGGACCAAAGCATCCTGAAGATCCGGTGAAAACAAAGCTCCTCCTGGGACCTGAGCTGGGCCTACTGGAGCTGCTGGGGCTGGAACTTCCTCCTCGATATGAACCTGAGGTTCTGCCACTCGTGCTGCTGCTCGGGGCTGAGCTCCGCCCCTACCTTGTCCTCTAGGACGACCTCGACCTCGGCCTCTACCCCTAGCGGGAGCTGCCGCTGCTGGGACCTCGGGCTGCTGGTCAGTAGATGAGGATGCACGTGTCCTTACCATCTGCGGAAGAACATAGTAGAAGTTCAATTAACATTTAAAAGATCAAGTCGCTAATATTTTCCTAACTCTGTAGCCTCTGGAGGATAAATACAGACGTCTCCGTACCGATCCTTCAGACTCTACTAAGGTTGTTCGTGAGTTGTGAGACCTATGCAACCTAGTGCTCTGATACCAACTTGTCACGACCCGGATTTCCCACCATCGGGGGTCATGATGGCGCCTACTAAATGGAAGCTAGGCAAGCCAAATATTAATTACACCTCCATTAATTAACAAATTCTTATTAAGACTTATTATTGAAAACATATAAATTACAGCGGAATAATCAAAATTAGCGAAAGACTTAGTCAAGTATGATAAAGAAAACCCAAACATGATACACTACCCAAGACTGGTGTCACAATACTCACGAACTTCTAAGAATAATACACATAATTGTCTGAAAGAAAATATAAGTTGTTTATCTCGATTACATGAGATAACAGAATGAAATACATAGATAGAAGAGACAATGAGTCCTGCGAACGCCTGCAAGGCTACCTCGTAGTCTCAATAGACAGAATATCCACTATCGTGCTACTGCCGCTGCTGTTGTCCGTAACCTGTATCTGCGCAAAAAGAGCGCGGAGTGTAGTATCAGCACAACCGACCCCATGTGCTGGTAAGTGCCTGGCCTATCCCGGCGAAGTAGTGACAAGCCTAGGACCAGACACCCACATAAACCTGTGCAGTTGCAATATATACACATAAACTTGTACAGTTGCAATATATATATATATATATATACACAATACATTTATAAGGAAAGACTCTGCTCTGAAATAACAGTCAATAACTCGTGATATCCGGAATAATCTAATCAACAGAATAATTCTTACTTTCATGTCTCAATTCCTCTCTCATTTCATATCTCGTGGTAGGCGTACCACCCGCTCAACAGAATAATTCTTACTTTCATGTCTCAATTCCTCTCTCATTTCATATCTCGTGGTAGGCGTACCACCCGCTCCCAACTATCACGGTAGTTACCTCTTGTGGTAGGCATACCACCCGCTCCCAAATATATCAATAGGCTACCGGCAACTATGGCCAATGCCAAGATTTAAATCACTTTGTGGTCGGCGTGCCACACGATCCCATTTCTTATTATATAAGTGGTCGACGCGCCACACGATCCCAATTCATAAATATATAAGTGGTCGGCGCGCCACACGATCCCAATTCATAAATATATATATTACCGGCATTTAGCCAATAATCTCTACAACAACAATATTTATAATTGTCGGTTTTAAACCAATAATTGATAATAATTTCCATAATTTATCTCCATTACCGGTATAACACCAATAACTCTTAATCAACAATTTATTCATAACTAAATTCCTATTCCTTCAAGCTAGGATAGAACAAACACTTACCTCGAAAGTTTACGAACGATTCAATCCGTAGCAATGCCTTTTCCTTTCGAATTTGTCTCCAATCCAATCGTATATATACACAATTGATTTAATATCATCAATTCTATTTAACAAACTAGTTCATATTGCTAAATATGATTTTTACAATATTCTGCCCGGAATAGTAAAAATTGACCCCGAGCCCACATAATCGAAACTCAAGTTTCGAACCAAAATAAGTTCACCCAATCCTCCATGAGTTCAAATATACAATTTGTTCTTAAGTTCGACTCCAAAACGAGTTCTAGATCGCAAATTCTTTGAAAACCCTTACTATACTAAATACTCAATTTTTCTACCCATTTACATCTAATTAGGCTTAGGAATTCAAATAATATTGATGGAAAATGAAGAAAACGAGTTAAGAATCACTTACCCAAGAAGTTTGATGAAGAATCGCTCAAAAATCGTCCAAGGAGCTCTGGAGAAGAGAGTTGAACAGAAATGGGATTTTTATCCCGTTTCTGTTCTGTTTTGGGATTAAATTCACTGGGCAGCGATTTTGTTCTACGCGATCGCGTGAACCTGGGTCGCGATCGCGGAAGGCAAATATTCAACACTACGCGATCGCGTAGAAGAATTTCGCTGGGATGGCTTATTTGTACTACGCGATCGCGTGAACAGGGTCGTGATCGCGTTGAAGGAGAACGGAAGGCTACGCGATCGCGTGCAGACGGCTGCGATCGCGTTGAAGAAGAACAGGAAACTACGCGATCGCATGCAGACGGCTGCGATCGCGTTGAGTAATTTGACAAGGCAGTGCGATCGCGTGTACAAGGCCGCGATCGCGTAAAGTAAAATGTCTGTGTAAAAATTGCAGAAAATCTGCCAGTTTCCTAAGTCCAAAAACAATCCGCTGAACCACCTCCGAAACACTCTCGAGCCCTCGGGGCTCCAAACCAAATATGCACACTAACTCAAAAATATCATACGAACTTGCTCGCGCGATCAAATCGCTAAAATAACATCAAAATCAATGAATTGAGCCTTAAAACTCAAGAATTCTTTAAAATTTCATAATTTCCAAAATTTCCAATTTAAGGCCGAAACACGTGAAACGACGTCCGTTTTCAACCAAACTTTACAGGAAGCGCTTAACCAATATATATAACCTGTACCGGGCGTCGGAACCAAAATACGAGCCCGATACCAGTACTTTTTAATCAAAATTCAGTTTCATTTTCCTTAAACATTTTCAGAAAACAATTTAACGGAAAAATTCTTTTACCGGGGTTCTAGACCTCGGATTTCAATTCCGGGCATATGCCCAAGTTCCATATTTTTCTACGGATTTTCCGAGACAGTCAAATCACGGATCCGGGTCCGTTTACCAAAAATGTTGACCAAAGTCAACCATATCAATATTAATATCAAAATTCTTCAACTTTTTCACATATTTCAACATAAAAATTTTCCAGCTTTGTGCCCGGACTGTGCACGCAAATCGAGGCAACTATAAATGAGGTTTTCAAGACCTCAAAAGCTCGAAATGGTTAATAAAACAAGTGATGACCCTTTGGGTCGTCACAGGACATTGTTCCTCATTCCTTGACTCTTCGATTTGTTCAATGACTCTATTTTGATATCATCATCCAAACCTAATATGAAAAAATATTTGGAGTGAGGAATAATGCGCTCAAACACATGAACTTAGGACTTTCAGCATCCTCAACATCAATGATACTAGAGTTAACAGAATTTGTATCCTCAAAGTCCTTGACTGACTCTAGTCTCACTTCTTCAACATCGACATCCCCTAATTGTAGTTGACTAGGTTCTTGATTTTCTACTCTGACCTCCTTAATTAACGCCTCAAATTCACGCTCTTCTTGGCTACTATCCCCAATATTGGCTAGTTGAGCATTAACAACTCCAACCACTTGACTCAATTGAGCCTCCAAGTTGTGAATAGTTTCCTCGTCCCTCTCTCTGCAGTTGTTTCTCATTATTTTATTCTAGAAGACACTTTAACATATCCTTGATCTTCTTCAGGTCCGCATTCCCAAGTTCTTTATTCCTATTAACTTCACAAGAAAAGGTAGAACCATCATAGTGAGGGGTTGGGAAAAATTAAGAAATATAAGCACAACCACGAAGGTGACCTTTTTTACCAGCACACACATCACACACATTCCACAAATAAGATTGAGTTGGTGCACATAACTCGCTCTCAGAAATATTTTGATAATTTTGATAAGGGTGGTTTCCTTTACAATATTTATGAGGATCAATAGAAGAATTATCTATATCTAAATTCCTATAATTCCATGATGTCATGTTTCTCAAATCAACAGTTATAATTATAAAAAAACAAAATACAAGTTCAAACTCGCAACCTAGCAATATATACAGCTACAACTACACCGCTAGTTCCCCTGCTATGGCGCTAAAATTTAATTACGCCCAACTCTAGTCCTAAAAAGGATAAGCGATCGCTGCAAATATAATCCAGTCTATAAGTCCAGAGTCGAATCTCACAGAGAACTAAGGCTTAGCTGCATCTGTTTAATATTACTAAGCATGAATAATTTTCTAAATTATAAAGATTGAGATTTATATTTCTAACTAATTAACTAGTAAATACTGCAAAGCGATAAAATTATCAACTAACAAGACAAAGGGTTGGAGACTAAATTAAAGAAATCAAGAGTTATGATTTCTCCAATTGTCGGAATCCTTCTAGCTATGTTCCCTACCATTTTGTCAATGTATTCTCTACTGATCATGAGCACTTTTGGTGCCAAAATTCTCTCTCGAGCAACTACAATAATTTACTAGACATATTCTCTCGAACTACGCTAGTTGACTTTATCTAACCACTCATTATGACCACGTCAAGGCTTTATAATTTCTAAACCTGCCTTTAAACCCTTTGTATTAATTTCTCACACACGTTAGGAGTGACGTTTTTAACAACCACCTAAATATTTATCCTTTCTTAAGAAACACATAATAAATAGGCACAATTAATCGATGTCCATTCAATCAAAAATATTAAACACGTAGTTGAACAAGTAGAGAATCTAACGTCTCAATTATATAAAAATATAAGTAGAATTCATTCTACAAAAGGTTCTATTAAAACTCTAGAAAACGAATTAACTATTCATAATAGTATGTAAATCTACAATACTAAAAGTCATAACCAACAACTAAAAATAGGAAGAGGAAGGAAAATTTTGTTGAAGAATTCCCTACCTTGCTCCTACTGTGTTCTTGCGTCCTTAGGTCGAATCTCCTGTCTCCTTAGCTTCCTTAGGTCTAAATTATGTCAAAAGTACGTCCAACCTTCAAGAATATCATTTTTCCATGTATATATACCAGGTAAGGTCAGGCCCAAATAATTATACCTTCTCCAATACAAAAAAAGACATATTTCATGTCTGGACTGTCGCAGCCATGGTCAACCGCGGAATGAATAAGGTATTTGACAAGTATACTGCCACAACCAGCCTCAGGTCCGCGGTTGCAGTTTCGACCGCATATTTCACCCTTTTCCGTTTGGAATGTGAAAATAAAATGAACATGAAAGTTGTAGATCTTTTAATTAGCTTTCCAACCATATATTGTGGAGCACAAATGGGATATCTAGGGAAAAGTTATGTGCATTTTACTATACAGTTCACAAAATGCCTACTTGATTTTTTGTTTTGTTGATCTATCATCCGTTGATCCCCAAATATGATTACGGCTTAATTCCTTGGGCTTTTACTCAGAATGCAAAGATCCAAATTATTTGAATTTATTCCATAACATCTATATAGCTCAGAATCACTACTACAAGGCATAAAACACACACTCAGTACAAAACATTAGCGATTAAAGTGAAAACTCAACTAAAGTGCAATAAATTTGAGTGTTATAATCGACTAAAATACGTAATTATAGTCTATCATCAATACCCACACTTAATCCATTGCTCGTCCTCGAGAATTCAAACTACACCTTATATAGACACGACCTTTTAAACAGTTCTCCTAACTCATCACACCAAGAATATTTAAAATAGACTAAGCACAAAAGCATAACATCTTCACCTCAAGATTCGACTCAAAAGTATTGCACATTATTCACAATCCACTCACTTACTCTAACGTAGAGGTCACTAATATTACCTTTACTTCATGAATCAATTGCCCTCACACAACAAAAAAGAGTATTTCCATATAATAAAATTTAAGAACACTTAGGAACTCAAGATAGAAAGCATTCACTCACTCTCCAAAATAACATTCATATTGCAACAAAAGATGCACCATAGGCTTGCCCGTAATGTACTACTCTACTAATCAAGCTCATTCAATCTAGGATCAAGTAGATCTTTATTTTGTTGTAATATAGGTTATGGGACAGGTATGATATATTTAGATATAAGAGTGACTACACCTCCCAAAGCACTTTATTACATATACTTTAACATTCAAACCACATACTTATGTCAAACCCTAACTCCACCTTCATATTACTTTTTTTTTAAATTCAAGTGGCTCTTACTTTTTTTTTAAACAGTTCACCTTTCTCCTTATTTCATTAGTTCCACTCAAAAGGCAAACCAACCACCCCACACAATAACTTTTACACAGTTCATAATAACTCAAGTGCTCGTGAGAGGTTAAAAGGTTCAAATAGATAGTTAATTCAAACAAATGGGTAAGGCTTATAATATGATTGCCAAATAAATAAGATTACAAGATCAAAGGGGTTAACTACGATACTTAACAATTAGGCGAGTAAAATATACATCTCTGGCTTAATAAAGAAATGCCTATATCACTTCCAAGGAGAAACAAAACTACTATTTTGCTTTGCAAACACATGGGGCAAGTTTTAGGTATCAAATGCAATGCACAGAATAACACACAAACCTCACACACACATGGCACATAACTCACTCAGAATTGGACTCATCAAGACACTCTAGTCAAAGCAGTTAAGCAAAGTTAATATCATACAATTTAAGGTACTTATACAAGAGTCAAAAACTGAGCCTAAGCGTCACAACAAAAGTACTCACTATTCTCAAGGCATAACAAAGTCAAGAGATATTGCTTCAATTCAAAACATAGCACAATGGCTCCCACTACTAAAAAAAGGCTAACTACACGCGGTTCAAACAAAACCCTTGGAAAAGAACCGCGTCATAAAGAAAAACCAAGGAAAAATTATTACACTACCTACAAAGAAAATCTTTATATTTTATTTTTTATTTAGACGTAAATCCCTCAAAAAAATTACCTAATAGATCCATCGTCGGGAAAAGTCCTATCTTAAAAAAATATATTTAATTAAACTAACACAACTAAAGTAGCATAAAAAGTCACCGAGACAATCTCCTCACCCCACACTTCAAATTGTGCATTCTCCTCAATGCACACCATAACTAATAAAAGGGTAAAAGAGACTCTCTGGTAGCCCAAAGGCCGAAGCACTAACAATTCATGGGGAACTCAGTCTTCTCCCAGGCCTGGTCCTTCGTGCAAGTACCTCACACTTAGTTCTAACTAATAGTTTGTTGTTGCATCCTTCCAATCGCTTTGCTTTCCATGCTCCTAGAAAATCGAAATTCGACACTACAAAAATAATATAATAATAATAAAAATAAAAAAAATAAAATAAATAAAGCTGGGTTGCCTTCCAACAAGCGCTTGATTTAACGTTGCGGCACGGCGTGAATCACTTTTTGCCTCCACCTCGAGCTTTGGAATTGAGCCCTAAGTTTTGATTCAAGCTTATGATTATGGTCATAGGGCGGTTGAACGAATCTAACTGGTCCAAGGAAATAATGTTGTATTCTGCACTCTTTGGCCTTTGTATGAGGTATGTAATCTTGACTTTCTGGGAAGAAGAATTCCACAATATATGCACCATGTTCCTCATTCCTTGA
The DNA here is from genome assembly GCA_032618575.1 of Nicotiana noctiflora. Taxonomy (NCBI): domain Eukaryota; kingdom Viridiplantae; phylum Streptophyta; class Magnoliopsida; order Solanales; family Solanaceae; genus Nicotiana; species Nicotiana noctiflora. The sequence goes on from JASVEL010001469.1 coordinate 29,703, forward strand.
CTCTTCGATTTGTTCAGATGATTCTATTTCCATCTCATTATCCAACCCAATGTGGAAACTTTTTTGCAGTGAGGACTAATGCACTCTAACACATGAACTTCAGGACTTTCAACATCCTCAACATCAATGATACTAGAGTCAACAAAATTTGTGTCCTCAAAGTCCTTGACGAACTCTAATCTCACTTCTTCAACATCGACATCCTCAAATTGTAGTTGGCTAGGTTGTTGATGTTCTACTTTAACCTCCTTACTTAACACCTCAAATTTACGCTCTTTATTATATCCACTATTGGCTTGTTGAGCATTAACAGCTCCAACCACTTGCTTGAGCCTCCAAGTTGTGAATAGTTGACTTTTGCCTCTCTATCTGCAGTTACATCTCATTATTTTGCTCTAGAAGATACTTTAACATATCCTTGATCTCCTTTAGGTCTGCATTCCCAGGTTATTTGTTCCTATTAACTTCACAAGAAAATGTAGAACCATCATAGTAAGGAGTTGGGGAAAAATAAAAAATATAAGCACAACCATGAAGGTGACCTCTTTTACAACCACACACATCACACACATTCAACAAATAAGATTGAGTTGGGGCACATAACTCACTCTCGGGAATATTTTGATAATTTTGGTATGGGTGGGTTCCTTTACAATATTTATGAGGATCAATAGTAGAATTATCTACACCTAAATTTCCATAATTCCAAGATGTCATGTTTCTCAAATCAACGGTTATAATAAAATAAAAATAAAAACAAAAAAAACAAAATAAAAGTTCAAACTCGCAACCTATCAATTTATACAGCTACTACTACACCGTTAGTACCCCGGCAATGGCGCCAAAATTTGATCACGCCCAACTCTAGTCCTAAAAAGGATAAGTGGTTGCTACAAATATAATCCGGCCTATAAGTCCATAGTCAAATCCCACGGAGAACTAAGGCTTCCTGTATCTGTTTAATATCATTAAGAAGACAAGATTGAACAATTTTCAAAATTATAAAGATTGAGATTTATATTTCTAACTAATTAACTAGCAAATACTACAAAGTAGTAAAATTGTCAACTAACAAGACAAAGGATTGGAGATTAAATTAAGAAGATCTAGAGTTATCACTTCCCTAATTGTCAGAATCCTTCTTGATATGTTCCCTGCAATTTCGCCAATGTATTCTCTATTGATTGTGAGCACTTTAGGTACCGTAATTCTCTCTCGAGCAACTACAATAATTTGTTAGACACAATCTCTTGAACTACGCTAGTTGGCTCTATCTAACTGCTGTGAGCACATAATTTTTGTCCTATATGAATTACTCTCATATTTGCAAAACAAAATAATTTCTTTTATTATTTGCAATTTTTGTGAATTTTCATGGCATTTTCTGCATTTGTGTGTGTACATTTATTTTATCTTAAATAATAAAAAATAAAAAAATACGTGGCATTTGTATTTAAGATCTAATTTTGCATTTGTAGGTTAATCAGCAAATTAGTTGTTTTATAAAAATAGAAAATCACAAAAATAGAATTTTTTCACTTTTCATTTTAATTTGAAGTTTTGTAGTTGTTCCTTTAAATTTGGGTTTTAATTAATTATGGTAAATCAGTTGATTTGTAGGATAATTTGACTTACGGAATATTTTAGGTGTTATTTTTAATTGTTGAAAAAAAAAAGAAGAAAAGAATTTTAGAAAAATTAAAATAAATGACTTTAAAAGAAAAGAAGTAGAAAAGGAATGTGGATTTTGGGCCTTCTCTACTTCAACTCCCTGAGCCCAAACATTTGCCCTTCCCAAACCCATGTACACACGACCCAAATCGTTCCCAAACCCGCCACAGACGCCCAAAATATACTAACAGACAATACTGAGATCCAAAATGAAATCCCTAACTCAATGCGTACTGTTCCTTCATCGTCCTCGCTCGAATTCAGCCCTAACACAGTCCAAATTCGATGCGAGTGAATCCTAAATCCCTAACCCACGCGTCCTTCCTTCTCTCATCTTACCGTTGCTAACGGTTTCTAACGCAAGATTCCCCTTCCCTCTCACTCGCTCGAACTTGAGTTGTATCACGATTGGAAGGTTCTGGAGACGATATGCTAGATGGGTGTGAGGCGTTGGATGGATTTCACTCAATCCGAACCCCACATTCATAAAGGACTCTTCAAAAGTTGCCTTATCCGATTTTGTGAAAGGGGGACTGGGGAACGAATTCAGAGAATAAAGTTGAAAGGTTTCTGAAACGAATGGTTTTCTGAGTTTATTTTTCTTCTTCGAAGAGTTCTTTCAAAGTTTAAGAGAAACATATATACAATTTCTCATTTTCTGAATGCGGATTTGAGTTCCAAGGAGACAAAAGTTGAAGTTTCAAGCTTGGTTTTCTACTGTCATCTTGTTGGTTTGCTGCTGAACTTTGTTAGGATTTTTGGAATCCGAAGGTGTATTTGCTGCTTCTTTCATATTTTGTTATAAAAGAAGTTTGAAGTTCAGGTTCAATGTCGTTCTCTTTTTTGCATTTTTGTTTTATTTTAAGTGTTCTTGAATTGTAGAGACTGTCAAGAATTGTTTGTTTCGTTCTGTGGTCAAACTTCATCAAGCAGTCGAGTTTAGGTTCATCATTCAATCCCGATTCATAGTTGAAACGATTTTTAATGAAATATTCTCACTCATGGGTCTCTTCCTGATGGTGTGATGTATCTGAGTATTTTCAGTTAATAGAAGTTTATTTTGAGTGGTTGTTTTCTGTGGTTTAACAGTTATGGTGATGTCGAGTTTCATTTGAATCCAGATTTCGTCGATTTCAAATAGCTGTTATAGCTTGGTTAGTCTTTCATTTTGAAACTACTCTCTGCATGCTGGAACTAGAAGGTTGGATCATAGGTTGGCTTGGTCTTGAGCGTTATAGTGTGAGTATGGAAATCAATCGTGTGTTTTCTAGGAACACGAATTGCACATCGTTTGGTTTCCTTCTCTGCAAAACATCTACTCCTATGAGATTGCCTAGAAGAACATGAGTTTCTTCTTGATTGCCTGCTGTGAGTATTCTCTTAGTTTACTTGTCGTAGCATATTATTGGAATCTAGACTAGACAACATCTTCGTTTCTTTTAAACAGTCGCACCGACAGTGAAACTCATGTGATGTAAGTTCTAAAGCTGCGATCGAAACTTGTCGCTTAATTATAATCAATATGCATAACTTCTTGAAGCCGTGAATGCGAGTTTGAAATATAAGACATCAACTTTGTTAGTCTATTCTGAATATGGTTTTCATATGTTTCGTTGGAATGTGAATGGTCTAGTTCATGGCTGTGTATTCGTTTATTTGGCTGCATTAGCTTGGTGTCTGATTTAGTTCACCAGTTTCCTTCCACGAAGTTCTTTGGGTTTTGAAATGGATTTCCAATTAATCAAGGGCTTGTTTGGTCTCTTTTCAAATCGAATAAGCTAGGTGGAAGTCTGGACTCCTTGATAGTTTCATAATTTGCACTTTCTCACATGTGCTTCACATTCTATCTGTGTAAAATTCTTCACGGTTTGATTTCTGATAGTGGATACTATTCTATTTTCTTAGTCACTCAACTGCTTGGTGCATGTGTCCCTATGAATATCTATATGCTCACTTAATTGTACTGCTATTTGTTGGAAGCCATCGTTTAACATAGCTTGCTGGACTGCTAGATTGCTTAGGATTTTGATGCAATCAAGTCCAGCTTTATCTTTGTACTGTCGCAGTATCAGCATATTGATTAATAGAGATAGAACAAGTTATTGAGATGAGATCATGTTCTGAAATTGTGTACAAATATGGTGGTACTAATGGTGTAATGTTCATACAATTAACAAAGAAAAAAGTAGAAAGAAAGTTGAGCATCATCATAGGCAACTTTCTCTGATTTAACTGTTGCATCAGCTGATTTGTTAGCAAAATTAGGCTCCAAGGAATTCTTATTACCTTCTTTCTTTACAGTACTTTTGTCACGATCCTAGTCCGCACGACCAGGTGGTAAGCCAAGTATTGCAGAACAATATAATATTTGCGGAAGAATCAATTAAAAACTAAACATATGAAAAATAACAACTTAGTATAAGACCGCCCAGCCTGTACAACTCTAAGGATATGCAGAAGTCTACAACTAAATCCCATAACCCGAAAACTCACGGGAAACACATGCTATTAGAATTCCAATAAGTAATCTAATCTCCAAAATAACTACATCAAAAGTATGATAGGATAACAGCTCTACAACTAGAATAAGGAAGAAGAATCTTCGGCCTGCGGACGCTGTAGATATACCTCGAAGTCTCTGTATGTCTCCTCGCCTCAAGGATAGTGCGCCTGAGTATAGGTACCTGGATGATCTGCACATGAAAAACATGCGCATGAAGGGCATGAGTACACCACAATGGTACTCAGTAAGTGCCAAGCTTAACCTCAGTTTGGTAGTGACGAAGAAAGGTTAGGGCCCTACTGAGGAAGCATAATAAATATAAGATAACAGAAAACAATCTGAATAAAGCCTTTAGCAAGAATCTAAACCGGATAAATACAGAAAACTGCACTAGATAGTAACGGTAACAATACAAGGAAAATACTACTCTCAACAAGGAATAACAACCGGGGGTCTCTTGGTATTCCGAGGATCTCTCGGTATCCTCATCATATGCGCCAGGGATCTCTTGGTATCCCGAGGATCTCTTGGTATCCTCAATAAGTGAGCCGGGGATCTCTTGGTATCCCAATATATATATAGAAACACGTGCCAGAGATCTCTTGGTATCCCGCACCTTCAATTCAGAATAAGTCAAGTACAGGGGGTCTCCCGGGAAGCCGTCCCGTAGTACCAATTTAAAACACACCACAACAACAGCTCATAATCTCAGAATAAATGCTAAACCATTACAAATAATACTGATTTCTAATCTAACATGCTTCACAAAGTGCAAATAGTACAATTAAACAATTAAGCAAGTAAGTCAGCTAAGCATGCTTCTCTAAGCAAGCACAGGTTAAAAACTACAGTTTAAATGAACAAGTAAATAGAAAATCTCAATATAAATACTCCAAGTAAAAATGGGTTTACAACAATTAGCTCAAGTACGCGCTCATCACCTCACGTATAAGGCATTCAAACAATAGGATCATGTCCTAAGGGGAAAGGTTCCCCACAAGGTTAGACAAGCCACTTACCTCGAATTGGCTCAATATCACTAGAAATTGCGCCTTTGCCACGAGTATCCGACTCCAAATGGCTAAAATCTATTCAATTCAATTACACATCGTAAATAATATTGCAAACAACTAATTTCACTATTAAATTTAAAGTTAGAGCGCGAAAATAGGTAAAATGGCCAAAATTCCCCTCCAGACATCGTCTCAAAATTGAATAATTTTTTACGTTTTCAGAACCCTCGTACTCTCACGAGTCTAACCATATAAAAATCTCCCAAATCGGAGGTCAAATGCCCCCTCAAAACCCCATTCTTAGGTCTAAGAAGTTTAGCCACTTCCCATTCAAAAAAACACGAAATTAAAGGGTGAATTTGCGATTAGATTAATGGGTTTTAGTCATAGGGGAGTAGAGAACTGTTACTCAGTGATTGCCTTAGAAAAACCCTTGAAATTGCTCCCAAATTCGAGCTCCAAACCTTAAGTTTTGGTAAAAATGGAAAAAACGTCATTTTTGAAATGTTAAATACTGCCTAGGGGTCTAAAGCATCGCGAACGTGAAAGGCATCACGCGTTCGCAAAGAAAGAGAATATAAAAGGACCAAAAATGCTCTTCGTGATCGCGAAGGTACTGATGCGAATGCCAAGGCCTGGATTCAGTGACCTATGCGAATGCAACATTGGGTATGCGACCGCATTGAATGAAAATCAAGCCCAGCCCTTGGAGTCCAATAAGTCTTTGCGAACGCGATGAAGAAACGTGTCAAGCTACGCGATCGCGGAGCACCAATCACGAATGCAATGAAGAAACTCGTCATCCTCCAGAACTACTCTATGCGAACGCGTAGAAGAGGGCACGAACGCAAAGATAAAGAGGGACAAAGCTACGTGAACGCATGGATGATACTGCAAACGCGAAGAAGCAACTGGGACCTGCACAGCTGAAGGATTTTCTGCAACACTTTGAAACTCCTAAATGCTCTGTTGAGCATCTGAAACTCACCCGAGGCCCTCGGGACCTCAACCAAACCTACAGACATATCCCATAACATCATTCGAACTTGTACCAATCCTTAAACCACCTAAAACAATGCCGGAAACACGAATTAAGCCAAGATTCAAGCCTAAGAACTTCAAATTACAACCAAGCACACTTTCGATAAAAAACCTACCCAAACCTCGCCTGAATTACTTGAAATTTTGCATGCACATCCAAAATGACATGACGTAGCTACAGCAACTTTCGGAATTTCAAACCGACCCTCGGATCAAAAACTCACTATCGGACCGGAAACTTCAAAAACTCAACTTCGGCATTTTAAGCCTAAATGAGCTACGGACCTCCAAATTACATTCCGAACATGCTCCCAACCCCGAAATCACCTGACGGAGCTATCGGAACCATCATATTTTCATTTCGAGATCGTCTTCACACTGTTCTAAATACGAATTATTTTTCAACTCTTAAGCTCTTATTTGGGGACTAAGTGTCCCAAAACACTCCGAATCCTAACACCGAACGTCCCGGAAAACCAAAATAGCAGAAATCAACTTTGGAAAAGTAGTTAATGGAGGATCGGGGTGTAATTTTCAAAAGCGACCGGCTGGGTTTTGTCCATAAGCTCGTCCGAATCACCCTTATGAGCATGTATATCCCTGCTGGCCCTCTGTCTATACTCATCAACAATTTTCTTAAACTTTTATTGTTCATCGTTTAAGTCAGCTTCAAATCTTAGGGCCATTGCATCAGTTGATTTGGCTGCAGAGGAAATTAGATCATTTTGAGCATTATCCTAGAAAGGAATTCCCACTTCTGGCCTTCCAGTTTTGTCAGCTAGTGCAACTAAAGTGTTTGCAGGAAACAACATATTCATATACTTACTTGGCTGCTTGAAAATGCTAATTTGATAATTGTATCTGATTGTCCTGAGGTCTTTTTTACTCGACTCTACATGTGCGTGAATCTTGTTAGGCGTTGCTCTCGCTGATCCCAACTCGGACTAAATCCGTGTGAAGATATTTAGTTGAGGTGCGCTGTGCCAAACAAAAATGACAATTGCGTGGCCCTTGTTTTAATTAGCTTTAACTTAATCTTAGAATTCGAGGCACGCCATTTAGCAAATTCCATGGCCCTCGCAAAGTGCAAACACGTAATTGCTTTAGACGCGTATTTTAATAATCTACTTTCCTAAACTTGGGTTCATATTTATGTGACCCAAATCCAAATCTCAACCATGTTAAAATATGTCAAAAATCACGGGTGCATTTATGTGACGTGGTTTGAGACGTGTTTTAATAACGTTATAGTTTTCTCCAAAAAATGAATAAAAGCGATTAAAACTAAAATTTGCACATAGGTTCATAATAGTTTAAAATCAGACAAATATGCCGAATATAATAGTTGAAAGAGCGTGCTAGAACCACGGAAGCCAGGAATGACTAACACCTTCTCCCGGGATGACAGAATTCCTTACCGAGATTTCTAGTTCGCGGACTGTTAAATAGAGTCATTCTTTTTCTCGATTAAGGATTCTAAACCGACTTGGGAAATAATAAATCTCCCAAGTGGCGACTCTGAATCCCTTAATAATATTATCCCGTTTGGATTGTCACTTCAAGGTGAAAATAACTCCATTTATTATACCCATTCCCTGGGTGTAGTGTAAAAGGAGGTATGACAGCTCATACGACTTTATTGGGGACAAGAACCTAGAACTTCGGTTCAGGGTTCGAGAATTCGAGCATGGAATAATTGTTGTATTTGGCTTTATTTATTATCTAAGTTTATCACATATTTGGGACTAATGTGCAAAATGGTTCTTTTTACTTCTTTGATATTATCTGAACTATATAAAATTGTTACGAAACCCTTCTCTTCTCCTCTTCGGGGAAGTGCTCGTTGGTCGAGACTCTCTATTCTGTTAGTGTCATAACTTGAAATAAGAAAAAGGCTCGGACAAGTTACTATGCCGGATGGCCTTTTGGTTCCTGGTACGTAGTTCCCTCCTCGACTAGAGTTGTCCGCTCGGATACATAGTCTAGAATATATACCCAGGTTTTGAACCTTGAATAACTAAACCTCATACCGGATCCCTAGTAGGTACGCTTGTTTGCATCATGTGAATTTGAATTAGGAGACTCAACACAAGGGTTGGTCTGTCTAGGACAGGTGTACCCAAAGTAACAAACCATCTTGATGCATCCTATGTGCTACCTGTTGCATTTCTCCAATGGTAAAAGGGTCATTTGGAAGACCAATGAAAGATGAGGGCAAATGAAAAAAAAGAGAGGGTGAAGTGTGAAAACAAAGCAAGTAGGTCTTAGTTATGTTTTTGTTACATTTTTATTAAGGAAAAGACCAAAAAAAATACATGAAAATAAAAAAGAAGTGATTTTACACTTTTTCATCATTTTCAGAAAATCAAAAAATAAAAAAAAAAAGGAAAAGGAAAATCCAAAAATATTTTGCATGTTTCATCATTTTCAAGAAAAAGACAAAAATATATGTTTCCTCTAAGTTGTTTTTTAAAATTTTGCCACTATCCAATCTGCCCAAACTACGCATACCTGATTCTCGTCTTTCGGGGTGTGATACGTACGTAACCTATATAATGTCCGATTTTCCTAGTGAGTTTAGCTTCTTGGTGTAACGACGCAACCGGTCGTTTTGGGTACTAGCACTTCGTTCAGCAATTGGAGGCCGTGAACATCTTCATTTCAGGCATTATGACTTGTACGCATGGTCGTAATTAAATTTTGAGAAGTCCATAGTTCAATTGGGAAGAGAAGTCTCATTTCGGAAGCTTAAAGTTGAAAGAATGAACTACGATTGGAATTTTGAGTAAACGACCTTAGAATCAGGATCTGAAGGGTCCAACAGGTTCGTATAATGATATCAGACTTTGGCGTATGCCCGGTTCTGGTTTTGGATAACCCGGGAGCGTTTTGGTGCCTATTGTGGAAGTTAACATTTTGGATGAAATTTCATAAGTTTGGCTTGAAGTGCATTTCAGCGTTATCGATGTCCGCTTGGAATTCTGAGACTGGGCGTAGCTCCGTATAGTGATTCTGGATTTGGGAGCGTGATCGAAAGTGAATTAGGAGGTCCGTAGGTCATTTTGGAGTCGTTTGGCTAAAAGTAGGAATTTGAAAGTTTTTAAGAAGCTTGACCGGAAGTGAAAATTTTGCTATCGGGCTCAAAATGCAAATTTTATGGTTCAGATAGCTTCGTTAGGTGATTTGGGACTTAGGAGTGTGTCCGGAATATTTTTGTGATGACCGGTATAGAATTAAGCTTGAATTGGCAAAGTTAGTATTTTGGCGAATTCCGGTTGATAGGTGAGATTTTGATCCAAGGGTCGGAATGGAATTCCGAAAGTTTGTATAGCTTCGTTATGTCATTTTGGACTTGTGTGCAAAATTTAAAGTCAATCGGACGTGACTTGATATGTTTTGGCATCGGAAATAGAAGTTGGAAACTTCAAAGTTCATCAAGCTTGGATTGGAGGTTGATTCATGATTTTAGCGTTTGTGATATGATTTGAGGCATCGCGCAAGTCCGTAATATGTTTTGGGACTCGTTGGTATGATTGGTTGGGGTCCCGGGTGCTTCGGGTGTGTTTCGGGTTGTGATCACGTTCTTATTTGACATTTTAACGCTGTATATTTGGGCTTAAAGGGTACCATATTACGTAAAGGAGCTCAACACTCAGTTTTCTTGAACCATTAGATCCATATCGAAATTTTGGAGCCATAGGAAAAAGAATCCTCGAATTTGGACATCGTATGAGGGAATTATGCTCATTTCCATGTCTGGAGAAGCTGGTGTCTGTCAGAACCACAAAAGCGGAATTTGACCGCGGATGCGTAACCGCAAAAGTGGAAATTGAACCGCAAAAGTGGTCCCGGATATGCAAAAATTGTCCCAAAAGCGAAAAATGGGTCTGGACAGTGTTTAAAACCGAGAAGTTTAGTATTTTGGGCATATCTTGAGTTCTAGAGCTCCGATTGAGGTTGTTTTTGCGGCGTTGCTCTCGTATCAACAAGGAGGTAAATATTTGACCTTTATTTTGATGTTTCTCCATGATTATTTCTGCTGGTTTTTATTTTTATCCGTGTTTGGATGGTAGAAATGGGGATTTTGAGGCCCAAAGTTGAAAAATGATAAATCCTTGATTTGAGAGTCGATTCATGGATGAAATTGGATGATTTTCTGGATATACACCATATGAGTTATGGGTAATACTTATTATCAATAATTTTCAGAATCCGAGCACATGGACCCGAGGGCATTTTGGTCATTTCACAAAGTGGAGTTGGGAATTGTATAATTTGAATTGTTAGCGAGTATTTGAGTATATTCTCATTAGTTTGCCATTATTTGTCAAGTTTTGGTGCATTGTGCATTGGTTCAAGCCTTCAGAAGGATGTAGAATGTCGATTTCGAGTCTTCGGAGCAAGGTGAGTCTCCTTTCTAATTCTGTGAGGGGGAATTTACCCCATAGGTGAGTTAAATTGATTATGTGCTCCTAGTTATGGGGCCTACGCGCGCACGAGGTGACGAGAGTTCGTGCGTAGCTACTATATGCTATTGTCCGGGTAATTTAGGACCCAAAATCATGTTATATGTAGATTAATTGTGAAATCCTTGATGGCTTAAATTGCTTAAATCACATTAAATTGATAATTGGACTTTCTAAAAGACTTAAGCTTCATTTTATCAAATTAATAAAAGAGAGTGTACTTTTTCCTGGATATTTGCTCTACGCTGACTTCCTGACTGTTTATCTGTCTGTGTGTGTGTTTATTTTGGAATGGGCCGAACACCTCGGCAGATTAATAGATGCATCTATATGCACATCATCGACCCTCGGCAAGTGCACATTTATTTTTGTTGGATTGGGCCGTCGTTTCGGTATGATTTGTGCATACTTGTATTGCTGCCTGGACTTGTTTAAGTCATTGCATGCCTTCCTCTGGCTCTAGATCGTCTTGATAATAATAAAAAGTATCCTTGAAAAATTTCCTATGAATGGCTTATGTGTTTATTTGTTTCCTCTGCTTGAATAGAAATCATGTTAGAAAATAAATTCACTATTTGATATGTATATTAAGAACAAATAATTGTTGGACCATTAGAGTGTGTCAAAGTTGACTATCTCGTCTCTACCCCTTCGGGATTATGCAGGACACTCACTGAGTACACGTTGATTACGTACTCATACTACGGTTCTGTGCATTTTTGTTGTACATGTTCATAATATATTAACGGCCTACTGCGCGCAGCAGCACAGACGATTCAGGGACTAGGTGAGTTGCAGTATGCGAGGCGACCCGTAGCTTTTTAAGTCCCTTCCTAGTAATTGTATTTCCTTTATGTCCATTGTATTCCGGACAGGTGTTGTGTTGTAATTATATACTTATCTGTAGTTGCTCATGCACTTGTGACACCGGGTTTCTGGGATGGTTTCAGTAAATCTTTGTATTAATTAGAATTATTTAAGTTTAAATTCGAGAATTGATCATATTTTATGTGAAACAAAAATGGGAAAAACTTTAGATTTTCAAGAGTATCAAAAGAGGAAATTCACGGGTAATGTAATTGGCTGGCCTGACAGCGATGTCCGGCACCATCACGACCTGTAGTGAATTTGGGTCGTGACACTTGGCTTCACGAGGTCTTAGCCAAATCTTGCAGTTTTAGCCGTATAGGTTAATTTATGAAAAATCGTTGCAACCATGTCTTGCATGTGTCTAATAGGGAGTGTTGTTGTCTCTCCTAGTATTAGTTTGAGTTTTTTCATACAGGTGTGGATCTACTTACTGGAGTTTGGTAATGACAGACACCCTGTGACCATCCAGCTTAGTAAGGAGTTTGCTTGAGGAGATTTGTTTTATTTTTTATGTTTTGAGTCTGTTCTTCATTTTATGTTGTCTTTTACTTTCAAGTTTTGTACAGTAATGTCAAGTCTTTGTTATTGTATTTTCTGCCTTATATTTGAAAAAATGTGCTGTAACTCAAAAATTCAAAAAAAATGATGTTGCATTTTATATTCCGTTATAAGTTTTCTTTAGAATACTAATTCTAGAAATGAAAAAAATTGAGCTTGTTTTTCCTTTAGGCAATTAATATCTAGTACTTAAAATGAGTTGTTTTATGTTTCATTTAGTATATTAGGACCAAAATAAAAAAAGGAGAATGTTTTTTTAGTACTTCTTTAAAATCTTTTTTTAAGGTGTTAATTTCAAAATCCAAAAGATTTTCTTTTGAGGTGTTTCTTTGAAAATTAGTGAAAAATAAAAAAAAAAAAAAGAATTCTTTTTATGTTTATTAGAACTTTAGGATATTGTACATAGAAGAAAAAAGACATCATACTTTATCTTTGGTTCATTTTCAGAGTTTCTCATTTGGGCAACTATAATTGAAATTCAAAAATATTTTTATTGCAAGTTTTGAAATCTTGCGTCAAGATATCAAATGAAAATTCAAAACATGTTTCTGTGGTTTAGTCTTAGATTTTATTCCCAAAAAAAGAATCAAAAAATATTTTTCTCTTCTAGGATATTTCCTTAATAGTGTATTTGTTTCGAAAAGAAAAAAAAGCATGCACGTTAAGCTTAAGTTTAGAATAGGTCATAGAACATTAAGTCTAGAAAATTCAAAAAAAGGGGATTTACTTCTTTTATTTCTCTTTCCTCATCAGAGTAGTCATTAAAAAAAAGAATGTCAGTTTGTTTACTTTATTCTCGATCTTCCAGAACAACGTAAAGATCCTATTCATGCGGGGTCATGATACATAGGCAACCTACGTAGGGTTTGATCAAATTATTTTTTTAATTATTATGAGAAAAAGAAAGAAAAAGAGGAGAAAAAAAACAAGATGGTGACAATTATGGAATGTGAGAAATAAGAGAGAAGAAAAGAGCGATAATTAGAAAGGGAAAAAACGAAGGAAAATGAGCGACCTAAGAAGTGCGAGGAAAGAAAAGAAAAGAGAAGACTCAAATGGACAAATTGAGATGATGCCAAATGACCATATGACCCTCGAAGTCATTCTAGAACCATTAATTGGTGCTAGATGTATTGCACACAATGTGATATTTTTTTTGTTAAATGCCCTAACGCTAATGGGATGACCCCATTTTGTTTCTTTTGTTATCTTCGTTGAGCAGAAGGGTGGTTGGTTTGTGGTTTTTAAGTAACTCATCCATAAAACACAAGGTCAAAAAGCAAGGTAGCCATGGCTAGCGAAGACTTCGCTTTTTTCAATTGATTTATTAGTTTTACCTAGTGGCGACAAAATTGATTAAAAAATAATTATCCATTTATATTATCCATTAAAATATGGATTACATAATGAACTTTTAGAAAATATGTCATTGTGGATAAGATCTATATATTCCACTTGAAAATGGATAATAAATGAATAACTAATATAAGTTTAACTTCCACATTTACAAAAATTCAAATTGGGGGGTTTTTTAAGTTTGGGAAACTATAAATTCTCCTAAAATTGATCAGACTCAAAAATTCATGAACAATATGTATATTTAAATTATTCACGAGTTAGCTCATTTTCTATCCGTATTAAATATGAGCAAACCAAATAATTTATTCGTTTTTGCATCACATATTTTTTACTCTCTCATGTTCCACCGACAACCCGTTTGCTACCCTAGTTTTACCCATGATTGTGTAGGGTGCGTTTAAGCGCACAGATAGGAGCCACTTTCGCCAATTAAATGATTACAATTATAAGTATACACTGTATGCTGTTCTCCAATTCTTTGTAAAACTCTATCATGTCTGGTACTACTGGCTCCGGCTATCCCATAGATATCAATGCTATCCCCACATCTAATTATTTCCAACATTACAATTTTTTTTTATTGTTGTACACATTAATAATAAATTTGACACTGAATAGTGGAATCCAACTAAAATTTTCCATTATTTATGGTCATGAGCTTTCTTACTTAATGTTGCTGATAACATACTACTTTCTGTTTAGCTAACCAGAAAAACGATGACATTATCTTTGACAATGTTAACTAGATCTTCCAATTGCGTCAATACAATAAGATAGATGTCTGAATCGGGCTAAAACTTCCTCTCGACATTTTTCTTTTACTTAAGTCATTAATTTTATATATAATAAGATTCTTTTTCAAAAATAGTTTTGTCCCATCTGCTAGAGCTATGTTTGCGATGTGTGAGTTCTAGCTAGGAAACAAGCGCAAAACAGAAACATTAGTACAAGCGGAGGCTCGAGAGACCTTGTGACGATCCGGCCCGTCGTCACGGGAATTACCACCCCGTTATGTTGAAATTGTATGTTTTATGCTTTTATATCGGTGTTAAAGTCTATCGGGTGAGTTAGGAGTGATTTGGATTGGAAATGAGGCATATAGCCTTTGTGAAGGGAACTTGAATAAGGAAAGTCAACCCGGAGTTGACTATTTGGTTAGAGGGCTCGGAATCGGATTCTGATGATTCGGTTAGTTCCGGGAGGTGATTTGTGACTTAGGGGAGCGATCGGAATTGAATTTGGAGGCCGGTGTAGAAATAGGCTTGAATTGGCTAAGGTTGAATTTTGGCGAAATCCGAACGGTAGGTGAGATTTTGATCCGGGGGTCGGAATGGAATTCCGACAGTTGCAGTAGCTCCGTTAGGTGATTTTGGATGTGCTTGCAAAATTTTAGGTCAGTCGGACGTTGTTTAGTCGGGTTTTTGATTGATTGTGTAATTCGGAATGTTTTAAGGAATTTAGGCTTGAATTCGATGCGAATTATGGGTTTTGATGTTGTTAGACGTGTTTTGAGGATTTGAGAAAGTTCGAATAAGGTATTAAGATGTGTTGGTGTGTTTGGATGAGGTCCCGGGGCCTCGGGGTGTTTTCGGATGGTTAAACGGGAGAAAATGTGGAAAATTGCAGGTTTGGGGTTCTGGTTCTGTTGTTTTCGCTCCTGCGGAAATGGGGGCGCAGGAGCGAGTCCGCAGGAGCGGACGAGGGGGCGCAGGAGCGCTTGGCTTCGCAGAAGCGGAAATCTTTCCGCTGAAGCGGCGTCGCAGGAGCGTAGAGGAGACCGCAGAAGCGGGATTTGCCAAGAGATGGGAAGTCCGCATAAGCGGAAGGCGATCGCATAGGCGAGTCCGCAGAAGCGGACTCTTGATCGCAGAGGCGGAAAGGACCGCAGGGGCGGAAGAAATTCCGCAGAAGCGGATGCGCAGGGGTGGTCCATGGATCGCAGGAGCGGGATTGGCCAAAATGGGCCTGAGTTCGCAGAAGCGACCAATAGGTCGCAGAAGCGGTTCCGCAGGGGCGGAAAATGGTCCGCAGAAGCGAAAATCGCAGTGAATTAATTGTATCAGAAGTTAGAAAATTTCAGAAACATTTCACACATTTGGGTCTCGGCATTAGAGGCGATTTGGGCGATTTTGAAGAGAAATTCGAGGGAAATCATCAGGTAATCAACTATGGACTTAAACTATGATTAGTATTGGTAATATTATGCAATTATATCATGAAAATGGAGGAATTTGGGGTAATTTATGGAGGATTTAGCCCTAGGCTTGAACTTTATAAAATCAAGGTTTTGAATGGGCAAATGGAGTCCGAATTTGGTAAAATTGATATGCTTAGACTCGTATTGAGATGAGGGTTCCGAATATGTGACTTTCGTGATTTTTCGAGAAACGTACCGAAAGTCGGGTTTTGACAACTTTGGGAATTTTGATGTAAATTGAGTTGTTTTGATTGGGTGTCGTCCCATTGGCCTAATTTGTTGTGTTTCTACTGTATTTGATCAGATTTTACGCGTGCGGAGCTTGATTCTCGTGGCAAGGGCATTACGGAGTAGTCATCGCGCCGTATTGAGGTGAGTAATAGATGTGGGTGATGACCAGCGGGTTCGAAACCCCGGTATACCACTTTGTGACGTTGTATAGCGGCGAGACACGTACTCTCTTGTGAGTGCGGGGTCGATTGTGATTGGGGACTATGGCTTAGTCCGACTTGTTGACACTGTATTATGATATTAGGCTATTCTCGAGCCGTCGAACCTCCTTCTCGGATGGTTGCATATTATATATTGTGATAATGGCCACTCTTGAGTCGAGGAACCCCCTTCTTGGGCGGTTGAGTATACATATGGGCCGTGAGCCGGTTATTGGATCCCGCGAGGATCGTTATCATTGTCTTATTATATTGACATGTTAGTTACTACCGATCCGTAGCTATTTCTGTTATCATGCTATTTCCAATCTCTGGAACTTGGTATTACTGTTTTCCAACTGAACGGTTTTCAAACTACTTTTGAGCCTGCGAGGCTGTATTTGCATATTAGCTGACTGGTAGTGGATCGGGCTGCGCGCCGCAACAGTATATATGTTGGATCGGACTGCACGCCGCAGTGATATTGTGCTTGGGCTGTAGGAGCCCCTTCGGAGTCTGAACCCCCACAGTGAGCACCGGTACCCAAATTGAATCGGGCTACGCGTCGTAGCGGTCATATCATGCATTGCATTGCATTTAGCTACATCTTCTAGCTGTTATACTGTTTTGCTGGTACTTGTTGGTACATGTACAGTTGATATTGATTCGGACAGGGTACTTGATTACAGCTTTGCATAGTGCTTTATTGCGGATTTCTTATCTGCGCCGTCTTACCCTTGTTTATTACCACTGAGTCTGGCAGTACTCATTTTACTCCCTGCACCTTGTGTGCAGATCCAGGTACCTCTCAGCAGTGATCCAGTAGCTGTACGAGGTGACATTTGTGGATATTCGAGGTAGTTGCAGAGTCCGCAGGACCCGATATTCCTTCTCACTGTCTCTTGATTTTGTATTAACTTTTCTTTCCGTACTTGGTATCTTGTAAACCTTATACAGTCATGTTCAGTAGAGGCTCATGACTCTTGACCCTTCAGTCTATGGGAGTTGATGTATTATGGGACTTGGTTCCCCATTTTCGTTATATGTATCGCTATTGCTTCGTGATTTGATATGCCTAAATGGGCTAAAGAGAGCTTCTAGCTCCGTTATTGTTATTGATTGGTCAGGCTGGCTTAGCAATGTGATGGGCGCCATCACGACCGGATTTGGGGTCGTGACAAGTTGGTATCAGAGCCTAGGTTTACTAGGCCTCATGAGTCTTGAGCCGGTTAGTAGAGTCTTGTGGATCGGTACGGGGACGCCTGTACTTATCCTCGGGAGGCTGCGAACCTTTAGGAAAACTTCACTTTTCTTGAACTCCGTCGTGCGATCTTGTTGTTCTGAGAACTGAACTTCTATATTCTATTCTCTCGCAGATGGCGAGAACGCGAGCATCAGGACGAGGTGGACGACCTCCATTGCCACCTGCTAGAGGCCGTGGGCGCGGTTGTGCTAGAGGTAGAGGTAGGGCAGCTGAGGTAGTGCCAGCTGACCTGCCCGTTGTACCTGTTCATGAGCAGCCTTCAGTGGTTGATGCTCCAACAGCCCCAGTTTAGGGCCAGACTGTATCTATTGCTATTCCTGGTCTTCAGGAGACTCTTGCTCAGATATTATCGGTGTGTTCCGGTTTAGCTCAGGTAGTATCAGCTACCGCTACTGCAGTAACATCTCGGACAGGGGATGGTCAGTAGACCCCTGCAGCTCGCACACTCGAGCAGGTTGTTCAGGGACTTCAGACGCTAGAGGCGGTCCCCGCTCAGGTAGTTGCACCGGTTATTCCTCCAGCTGCACCAGCTCCAGCTCCAGAGCATATGGTTCAGGTTATGCCCGATGACGAGCAGCGTCGTCTTGAGAGATTTGGTAGACTTCAGCCACCCCATTTCGGTGGCGTTGAGGGCGAGGATGCCCAGGGTTTCTTGGACAAGTGTCAGAGGATGTTGCGGACGGCTGGTATTCTTGAGTCCAGCGGAGTTTCATTTACTACCTTCCAGTTCACTGGTCCCGTATTTGATTGGTGGGAAGAGTTTGAGAGGCGTAGGCCTGCAGGAGCAGCACCTCTCACATGGCAGCAGTTCTCTACTCTCTTTCTAGAAAAATATGTACCTCAGTCTCGTCGCGAGGAGCTACTTCGCCAGTTCGAGTGGTTAGTTAAGGATGACATGTCTGTGACCCAATATGAGCTCAGATTCACACAGTTGGCTAAGCATGCCACATGGATGATCCCTACTGATAGGGAGAGGATCAGGAGGTTCATTGATGGCCTCAACTACTCTATCCGTATTCTTATGACCAGAGAGAGAGTTTTGTCATCATCGTTTGAGCAGGTTGTTGATATGGCACGCTCCATTAAGGCGGATCGTCGCCGAGAGAGAGAGGAGCGGAAGGCCAAGAGGCCTCGTGGTTTGGGCAGTTTCAGTGGTGCTCCATCTAGAGGACATTCCCAGCATAGCAGAGGTCGCTCATCTAGACCTTCTCATTCAAGCCGCGCAGAGCAGAGCGGAGGTTCTTATGGTCGTGGTCGACAGGGGTTTCAGCAGGGTCAGTCATCGCTTGGTGCCCTTCCAGCCCAGGGTGCAGCATGTCACGACCCAAACCCCGGTCGTGATGGCGCCCAACACAATGCTAGGCAAGCCCGACCACATTATCCCTTAAACCATGCCAATTATTAAATAAATTAAACTTAAACAGTAAATAATCATATCCGGTGATAATCGAAACGTAAAACATACAAAATACGGTCCCAAACATATCGTGGTGTCACGAGACTGAGCCTCTACAGGATAGCATCCTAATACAATCAAGTCTAGGCAAGTAGGAAATCAACAAGATGATAAAGAAGGAGAAAACAAGCTCTGCGGACGCTGGCAGCTACCTCGTAATCTCCGCAATAGTAGATAAGGATCAGCAGCTACAATGTCTCAACTGCTCTCGGGCACCTGTGGATATGCACAAAAGGTGCAGGGGAGTGGGGTGAGTATATTTCAACTCGGTGAGTAACAATAATAAATAATAACTGAAAGTAAGAACTCATGTGCTATCACTTAGCAGTTCTAAGGCAACCCTCACAGGTACGTCATCACTATGGTGGTACTCTAATCTCCAATCCACATTTATCTCAACAAGATTCCACACTGAACCAACCCTCACTCGTACCCCTACGGTGTACGGCCATCTCAACATATAAAGACACATACTTATGTCTATAATGTATAAGTATTTAAGTAGATAGTAGGGTATGATTTAGTATAATGCTGCGGCGTGCAGCCCGCTCCAATACATATACCGCTGCGGCGCGCAGCCCGCTCCATTTAACGTCGACGGCGCTCACTGGGGGTGTATACGGACTTCGGAGGGGCTCCCTAGGCCCAAGCACTATAATACTGCGGCGTGCAGCACGATCCACACAAATATTACTGCGGCGTGCAGTCCGATCCAATATATATATGTATATATCTCTATACTGTTGCGGCGTGCAGCCCGATCCCATAATATACACCAGTGCTCACTGAGAATGTGTGCGGACTCGGACTCCGAAGGGGCTCCTACAGCCCAAGCGCAATAATACTGCGGCGTGCGGTCCGTCCCACATGTATATTACATGTATATTACATGTATATTACTGCGGCGTGCAGTCCGATCCAATATATATACTGCTGCGGCATGCAGCCCGATCCAATATAGGTATATATATATAATACCTCATAATGGGTCCTCGACCCTATCCCAGTCAGTATATACTTGGCCTCTCAGGCCCAATATAATATATCACAGTGGGTCCTTGACCCTGTCTCAGTCAATATAGACTTGGCCTTTCAGGCCCACTCAGCTAGAACAGGGAATTCGACCCTAGATAATCTCTCTCAATGTACATATCTAGTACGGGCTCATATTATGCTATACGGCTAGAGCTACGGCTGAGTGTATGTTTCCAACATGATATAAGGGTCACCTAGCTTTATAGGTTCCCTAATGCTCTACAGATCGGCACAAGGCCCCAAACATGGCTATTAACCCAATTGTACGGTTATAATCTCAGTAACAGTCATACAACACAGTATTCTATTAGCCGGGAAGGACTAAGTCCGAACCCCCAATCACAATGTCACCACGCCCGTCATAGGACGCGTGTCTCATCTCAATATAGCACTGTGAAGTGCTAGTACGGGGTTTCAAACCCTCAGTACATTATTTACTACTACCACTCACCTCGAACCGGTAGAAGCTTCAATCCGCCTTGCGCTTGCCTCGCAAATCAATCTCCTCGGGTGCCAAATCTGCTCAAAATCATAGAGAATGCGTCAATATACGCTAATTTCACGAAATTCATTCGAAATAACCCAATTTATATCAAAACCCACAAGTTGTCAAAATCCGACTTTTGGTACACTTGTCGAAAAATTACAAGAATCACATATTCGGAATCCTCGTCTCGATACGAGTCTAGGCATATAAAATTTACCAAAATCGGACTCCATTTGCCCACTCAAATCAGTGTTTTTCTTTAATTTAGGCCTAGGGCTCAAACCCACCTTTAATCTTCCATTTACAGGGATTTAACCAAGGATTTCATGTTAAAATGATGTAATTAAGCCACAAAACTTACCTCCAACGATAACCCGATGTTCTCCCATCAATAACTCGCCCAAATCGCCCAATTCGCCTTCAAGAACCGAGCCCCAAATGTTTTGCAACTTATGAAATTTTAACCCTTCTGTTATTTTTAACACAGGCGCGATTTCCGCTTCTGCGGACCAAAATCCGCCTCTGCGACCAAATGGTCGCTTCTGCGAAAATACTCCTAGCCGCCCAGCTTCGCTTCTGCGGCCCAGGTCTCGCTCCTGCGAGACCGCTCCTGCGAAACCCCCTTCCGCTCCTGCGAGCCTTACCGCTTCTGCGCATCAGAGTCCGCTCCTGCGGACTCGCTTAGGCGACAAGTCTTCCGCTTCTGCGGATTCTCCCCTAACGAGCCCAGACCGCTTCTGCGGTCTTTCCTTCCGCACCTGCGGTGCCGCCCATGCGGACCAGGATCCGCCTCAGCGAACCCCAGCGCTTCTGCGCTCGTTTTCCGCTCCTGCGGGCTCGCTCCTGCGCCCCCATTTCCGCAGGAGCGAAAACAACAGAACCAGAACTCTTCAACCTGCAATTTCCATGTTTTTCTCCCGATTTACCATCCGAAAACACCCCGAGGCCCCCGGGACCTCATCCAAACACACCAACACATCTTAATACCGTATTTGAACTTGTTCCAATCCTTAAAACACGTCTAATAACATCAAAACCCATAATTCACATCGAATTCAAGCCTAAATTCCTTAAAACATTCCGAATTACACAATCAATCAAAAACCCGACTAAACGACGTCCGAATGATCTGAAATTTTGCAGACACATCAAAAATCACATAACGAAGCTAAAGAAATTGTCGGAATTCCATTCCGACCCCCGGATCAAAATATCACCTACCATCCGGTTTTCGCCAAAATTCAACCTTAGCCAATTCAAGCCTAAAACTACACCGGACCTCCGAATTCAATTCCGATTGTTCCCTTAAGTCATAAATGATCCCTCGGAACTAGTCGAATCATCAGAATCCGGTTTCGAGCTCCCTAACTACATAGTCAACTCCGGGTTGACTTTCCTTATTCAAGTTTCCTTCAAAAAGGTTATATGCCTCATTTTCATTTCAATTCACTCCTAACTTCCCCGATAGACTCTAACACTGATATAAAAGCATGAATTATGTAATTACAACATAACGGGGTGGTAATTCCCGTGACGACGGGCCGGGTTGTCACATTCTCCCCAACTTAAACAAACGCTCGTCCTCGAGCGGGTCAAGAAACATACCTGAAGTCTCAAATAGCTGAGGGTATCTGCTCCGCATCTCCCGCTCAACCTCCCAAGTAGCCTCCTCTACGGGTCGACCTCTCCACTGAACCTTAACTGATGCAATCTCCTTCGACCTCAACTTCCTTACTTGGCGACCCAAAATAGCAATGGGCTCCACATCATAGGATAGATCACCATCAAGCTGAATGGTACTGAAGTCTAATACATGGGACGGATCTCCGATGTACTTTCGGAGCATAGACACATGGAATACTGGATGAACGCTGGATAAGCTGGGTGGCAAGGCTAACTCATATGCCACCTCTCCAACTCTCATGAGTATCTCAAAAGGACCAATATACCTGGGACTTAACTTCCCTTTCCTCTCGAACCTCATGACACCCTTCATGGGTGAAACCTTCCAGCAATACTCTATCACCAACCATGAAAGACAACTCTCGAACCCTACGGTCCGCATAACTCTTCTGGCAAGACTGTGCTGTGCGAAGCCTCTCCTGGATCAACTTTGCTCTATCCAGAGCATCCTGAACTAACTCAGTCCCTATCAATCGATCCTCACCAGGCTCAAACCATCCGACGGGAGATCTACACCGTCTGCCATACAATGCCTCATACGGGGCCATCTGAATACTCGACTGGTAGCTGTTGTTGTAGGCAAACTCGGCAAGTGGTAAGAATTCATCCCACGAACCACCAAAGTCAATCACACATGCTCGCAACATATCCTCCGGGATCTGAATAGTACGCTCAGGACTGCCCGTCTGTCTGGGGGTGAAATGCTGTACACAACTCAACCCTCGTACCCATCTCTCGCCGAAATGCTCTCCAAAATTGAGAAGTGAACCTGAGTGCCTCTATCAGATATAATAGACACCGGGACCCCATGCAACCCGACAATCTCCCGAATAAAGATCGCCGCCAACCGCTCCGATGAGTAAGTAGTACTAACCGGGATGAAATGTGCGGACTTAGTCGGCCGATCAACAATCACCCATACAGAATCAAACTTCCTCGCTGTCCGAGGTAGCCCCAGTAACAAAATCCATGGTGATCCTCTCCCATTTCCACTCGGGAATAACCATACGCCGAAGAACACCGCCCGGTCTCTGATGCTCATATTTGACCCGCTGGCAATTGAGGCACTTAGCTACATGCCTAACAATATCCATCTTCATTCTCCTCCACCGGTAGTGATGTCTCAAGTCTTGGTACATCTTTGCGGCACCTGGGTGAATAGAGTACCGCGAACCGTGTGCCTCCTCAAGTATCAACTCCCGCAAACCATCAACATTGGGCACACATATACGGCCCTGCATCCTCAAAACACCATCACTGTCGATAGTCACATCTCTAACATCATTATGTTGCACTCTGTCCTTAAGGACAAGCAAATGTGGGTCGTCATACTGTCGCTCCCTGATGCGTTCATATAAGGAAGATCGAGAAACAACACAAGCCAACACCCGACTCGGCTCCGAAATATCTAATCTCACTAGCCGATTGGCTAGGGCCCGAACATCATAAGCAAATGGCCTCTCCCCAACTGGGATGAAAGCTAAGCTGCCCATGCTAACCGCCTTCCGACTCAAGGCATCGGCCACCACATTGGCCTTCCCCGGATGATACAAAATAGTGATATCATAGTCCTTAAGCAACTCCAACCACCTCCGCTGTCTCAAATTAAGGTCCTTCTGTCTGAATAAGTGCTGAAGGCTGCGATGATCCGTGAACACCTCACAGGAGACACCATACAGGTAATGCCTCCAAATCTTCAAAGCATGAACTATGGCTTCTAGCTCCAAATCATGAACAGGGTAGTTCTTCTCGTGGGGCTTCAACTGACGAGAAGCATAAGCAATGACTCCTCATGCATCAACACACAACCAATGCTAACTCCCGAGGAATCACAATACACAATATAAGGATCTAAAGCTGTCGGCAGTATCAAGACTGGTGCCATGGTCAATGCTGTCTTGAGCTTCCGAAAGCTCTCCTCACACTCCTCGGACTACACAAAAGGAACACCCTTCTGAGTCAATCTAGTCAAGGGTGAACCAATGGAAGAGAATCCCTGAACAAATCGGTTATAATACCATGCAAATCCCATGAAAGCTACGGATCTCAGTAACTGAGGTCGGTCTGGGCCAACTCTGCACTGCCTCGACCTTCCTCGGATCTACCCGAATACCATCACAGGACACCACGTGCCCTAAGAATGCCACGGACTCAAGCCAGAACTCACATTTGGAGAACTTAGCATATAGTTTCTCCTCCCTCAATCTCTGCAACACAATACTCAAGTGCCGAGCATGCTCCTCCCGGCTACGAGAGTAGACTAGTATGTCATCAATGAATACGATCACAAATGAATCAAGATACGGCCCGAATACACTGTTCATCAGATGCATAAATGCTGCTGGGGCGTTGGTCAGCCCAAAAGACATCACAAGGAACTCATAGTGACCATATCTGGTCCTGAATGCAGTCTTCATAATGTCGGACTCTCTAATCTTCAGTTGATGGTAGCCCGAACGAAGATCAATCTTCGAGAACACCCTAGCTCCCTGGAGCTGATCAAATAAATCATCAATACGAGGCAGAGGATACTTATTCTTCACTGTTACTTTGTTTAGCTGCCTATAGTCAATACACATCCTCATAGATCCATCCTTCTTCTTAACAAACAGGACCGGTGCACCCCACGGCGACACACTCGGCCGAATGAACCCTTTATCTAGGAGTTCCTGGAGCTGCTCCTTCAATTCCTTCAACTCAGCTGGTGCCATCCGATACGGAGGAATAGAAATAGGCTGAGTGCCTGGCACCAAATCGATACCAAAATCAATATCCCTGTCCGGCGGCATGCCCGGCAGGTCTGAGGGAAACACATCAGGAAAGTCTCGCACAATGGGAACAGAATCAATACTGGGAGTCCGGGCCTCGACCTCCCGCACAAATGCTAAATAAGAGAGACATCCCTTCCCAACCATTCGTTGGGCCTTGAGGAAAGATATTACCCTGCTAGGTACATACTCAGTCGTGCCTCGCCACTCGATCCTCTGAATGCCCGGCATAGCCAAAGTGACTGTCTTAGCATGACGGTCCAGAATAGCATGACATGGAGATAGCCAAGTCCATGCCCAATATAACATCAAAATCAATCATGCTGAGAAGCAACAGGTCTACTCGGGTCTCCAGACCTCCAATAATGACCAAACAGGACCGGTATATGTGGTCCACAACAATAGTATCCCCTACCGGGGTAGATACATGCACTGGCAGCTCAAGACTCCCTCGGGTCGTGCCCAAATGAGGAGCAAAATATGTAGACACATAAGAATAAGTAGAACCGGGATCAAACAATACCGAGGCATCTCTGTGGCAGACTGAAATAATACCTGTAATGACAGCATCAGAAGCAACGACCTCAGATCGGCCCTGAAAAGCATAGCATCTAGCATGTCCGCCTGATCGGCCTCCCCCTCGAGAGCGACCCCTAGCTGTCTGACCCTCACCTCTAGCTGGCGAGGCGGGTGCTGAAGTAGAAGGACCAAATGACGAGGGCTGCCCCCTCTGCTGATAAGATCTGGAAACAAGACGGGGACACTCCCTGCGGTGGTGCCCAAACTCTCCGCACTCGTAGCAACTCCCCGGTGCTGGGGACTGAGACAGATAAGGACCTCTGGCGCTGGAGTGGCCAGCTGATGAACTAGGCCGAGATGAACCCCGAGCGGATGGGGCCCGCGAAGAACTTCTGAGTTGGCATGGCATTGAGAGATGGCCGGCTCGGTGCGAACCCCGATAACCCCGTCTAGGAGACCATCTACGACGATCCGAGCGACCCGACCGCGAAGACACCGAAAGAGCGACCCCGGCTCCGCTGACCCTGGCCTCCGGTCCGAGTGCCACCGGAACTAGCCGCTCCTCGAGGCCTCTTGGCCTCCCTCTCATCCCGCTCTCTGCGACGATCTATCTCTATGTCGCGAGCAATATCCACAGCATCCTCAAATGTACGACTCAAAACCCTCTCCCGAGTCATCGGAATACGAATGGGATAAATGAGGCCGTCCACGAAGCGCCCAATCCTCTCTCTGTCGGAATGAACCAACCACGGTGCATATCCGGACAACTCTGTAAACCTGATCTCATACTCTGACACTGACATGTCCCCCTGACAGAGACCCTCAAACTGCCTACGCATCTCCTCTCTCTGAGATCGAGGCACCCATTTCTCCAAAAACATAGTGGAGAACTCCGGCCATGATAGTGGTGCTGCTCCGGCTGGCCTGCGGCGCTCATAAGCCTCCCACCAAGCGAAGGCCGGTCCCTGAAACTGAAAGGTAGTGAAAGATACCCCACTGGACTCCAATATCCCTGCCGTACGAAGCATCCGACGACACTTATCTAGAAAACCTTGGGCGTCCTCGCCCGGAGCACCAGTGAACACTGGAGGAGATAACCTGGTGAACCTCTCGAGACGACGCTGCTCATCGTCTGTCATAGCTGGGACCCTGTCCCCCTGAATCTGATCTGCTGGCTGAACCAGAACCACAGGCTGAACTGGAGGAGCCTCTGGTGTCTATAAGCCCTGCACTGCTGGCTCTAGAGTGCGTACTGCGGGGGTCTGATGACCACCCCCAATCCCCGATGCAGTTGCTGCAGTAGTAATTGAAACCGCCTGTGCTAGGCCAGTGCAGACTGCTAGTATCTGAGCCAGGGTCTCCTGTAGACCCGGAATAACAATGGGCACAGCTGGTGCCTGATCTGGTGCCGCTGGCACCTCTGCAACTGGGGGCTGTGGGTCAGCTGGCATTACCTCAGCTGCCCTAACTCCGCCACGACCACGGCCACGTCCTCGGCCTCTAACAGGTGGTAGTGGTGGTCGTCCTCCACGTCCGGATGATCGAGTTATCGCCATCTGCGAGAGAATAAAATGTCAAAGTTCAGTTCAAGTCAAAAGTAATCGCACGACAAGAATTCCAAGAATTGAAACTTTTCCTAAAAAGGTTTGCAGCCTCCCGAGGATAAGTACAGGCGTCCCCGCACCGATCCACGAGACTCTACCAACCGGCTCATGACTCGCGAGACCCGTTAACCTAGGCTTTGATACCAACTTGTCACGACCCAAACCCTGGTCGTGATGGCGCCCAACACAATGCTAGGCAAGCCCGACCATATTATCCCTTAAACCAGCCAGTTATTAATCAAATTAAACTCAAACAGTAATTAATTATATCGGGTGATAATCGAAACGTAAAACATACAAAATACGGTCCCAACATATCGTGGTGTCACGAGACTGAGCCTCTACAGGATAGCATCCTAATACAACCAAGTCTAGTCAAATAGGAAATCAACAAGATGATAAAGAAGGAGAAAACAAGCTCTGCGGACGCTGGCAGCTACCTCGTAATCTCCGCAAAAGTAGACAAGGATCGGCAGCTAAAATGTCTCAACTGCTCTCGGGTACCTGTGGATCTGCACAGAAAGTGCAGGGGAGTGGGGTGAGTATATTTCAACTCAGTGAGTAACAATAATAAATAATAACTGAAGGTAAGAAATCCTGTGCTATCACTTAGCAGTTCTAAGGCAACCCTCACAGGTACGTCATCACTATAGTAGTACTCTAACCTCCAATCTACGTTTATCTCTACAAGATTCCACCCCGAACCAACCCTCACTCGTACCCCTACGGTGTACGGCCATCTCAACATATAAAGACACATACTTATGTCTATAATGTATAAGTATTTAAGTAGATAGTAGGGTATGATTAAGTATAATGCTGCGGCGTGCAGCCCGCTCCAATACATATACCGCTGCGGCGCGCAGCCCGCTCCATTTAACGTCGACGGCGCTCACTGGGGGTGTATACGGACTTCGGAGGGGCTCCCTAGGCCCAAGCACTATAATACTGCGGCGTGCAGCACGATCCACACAAATATTACTGCGGCGTGCAGTCCGATCCAATATATATATGTATATATCTCTATACTGTTGCGGCGTGCAGCCCGATCCCATAATATACACCAGTGCTCACTGAGAATGTGTGCAGACTCAGACTCCGAAGGGGCTCCTACAGCCCAAGCGCAATAATACTGCGGCGTGCAGTCCGTTCCACATGTATATCACTGCGGCGTGTAGTCCAATAATACTGCGGCGTGCAGTCCGATCTAATATATATACTGCTGCGGCGTGCAGCCCGATCTAATATAGGTATATGTATATAATACCTCGTAATGGGT
Organism: Nicotiana noctiflora; assembly: GCA_032618575.1. Lineage (NCBI taxonomy): Eukaryota > Viridiplantae > Streptophyta > Magnoliopsida > Solanales > Solanaceae > Nicotiana > Nicotiana noctiflora. Next base: position 57,904 of record JASVEL010001469.1, read on the forward strand.
CCTCGACCCTATCCCGGTCAGTATATACTTGGCCTCTCAGGCCCAATATAATATATATCACAGTGGGTCCTTGACCCTGTCTTAGTCAATATAGACTTGGCCTTTCAGGCCCAATATAACATGGAATTCGACCCTAGATAATCTCTCTCAATGTACATATCTAGTACGGGCTCATATTATGCTATACAACTAGAGCTACGGCTGAGTGTATGTTTCCAACATGATATAAGGGTCACCTAGCTTTATAGGTTCCCTAATGCTCTACAGATCGGCACAAGGCCCCAAACATGGCTTTTAGACCTATTGTACAGTTATAATCTCAGTAACAGTCATAAAACAGAGTATTCTATTAGCCGGGAAGGACTAAGTCCGAACCCCCAATCACAATGTCACCACGCCCGTCATAGAACGCGTGTCTCATCTCAATATAGCACTGTGAAGTGCTAGTACGGGGTTTCAAACCCTCAGTACATTATTTACTACTACCACTCACCTCGAACCGGTAGAAGCTTCAATCCGCCTTGCGCTTGCCTCGCAAATCAATCTCCTCGGGTGCCAAATCTGCTCAAAATCATAGAGAATGCGTCAATATACGCTAATTTCATGAAATTCATTCGAAATAACCCAATTTATATCAAAACCCACAAGTTGTCAAAATCCGACTTTTGGTACACTTGTCGAAAAATTACAAAAATCACATATTCGGAATCCTCGTCTCGATACGAGTCTAGGCATATAAAATTTACCAAAATCGGACTCCATTTGCCCACTCAAATCAGTGTTTTTCTTTAATTTAGGCCTAGGGCTTAAACCCACCTTTAATCTTCCATTTACAGGGATTTAACCAAGGATTTCATGTTAAAATGATGTAATTAAGCCACAAAACTTACCTCCAACGATAACCCGATGTTCTCCCAGCAATAACTCGCCCAAATCGCCCAATTCGCCTTCAAGAACCGAGCCCCAAATGTTTTGCAACTTATGAAATTTTAACCCTTCCGTTATTTTTAACACAGGCGCGATTTCCGCTTCTGCGGACCAAAATCCGCCTCTGCGAGGCCGCCTCTGCGACCAAATGGTCGCTTCTGCGAAAACACTCCTAGCCGCCCAGCGGCCCAGGTCTCGCTCCTGCGAGACCGCTCCTGCGAAACCCCCTTCCGCTCCTGCGAGCCTTACCGCTTATGCGCATCAGAGTCCGCTCCTGCGGACTCGCTTAGGCGACAAGTCTTCCGCTTCTGCGGATTCTCCCCTAACGAGCCCAGACCGCTTCTGCGGTCTTTCCTTCCGCACCTGCGGTGCCGCCCATGCGGACCAGAATCCGCCTCAGCGAACCCCAGCGCTTCTGCGCTCGTTTTCCGCTCCTGCGGGCTCGCTCCTGCGCCCCCATTTCCGCAGGAGCGAAAACAACAGAACCCAGAACTCTTCAAACCTGCAATTTCCATGTTTTTCTCCCGATTTACCATCCGAAAACACCCCGAGGCCCCCGGGACCTCATCCAAACACACCAACACATCTTAATACCTTATTCGAACTTGTTCCAATCCTCAAAACACGTCTAATAACATCAAAACCCATAATTCACATCGAATTCAAGCCTAAATTCCTTAAAACATTCCGAATTACACAATCAATCAAAAACCCGACTAAACGACGTCCGAATGATCTGAAATTTTGTAGACACATCCAAAATCACATAACGAAGCTATAGAAATTGTCGAATTCCATTCCGACCCCCGAATCAAAATATCACCTACCATCCGGTTTTCGCCAAAATTCAACCTTCGCCAATTCAAGCCTAAAACTACACCGGACCTCCGAATTCAATTCCGATTGTTCCCTTAAGTCATAAATGATCCCCCGGAACTAGTCGAATCATCAGAATCCGGTTCTGAGCTCCCTAACTACATAGTCAACTACGGGTTGACTTTCCTTATTCAAGTTTCCTTCAAAAGGTTATATGCCTCATTTTCATTTCAATTCACTCCTAACTTCCCCGATAGACTCTAACACTGATATAAAAGCATGAATTATGTAATTACAACATAACGGGGTGGTAATTCCCGTGACGACGGGCCGAGTTGTCACACAACACCTACTTCATCAGCCTAGGGTTCTTCTGCGGCGAGGGGTTCCCTTCAGTCCCCTTCTCCAGCACCAGGTGCATGTTATGAGTGTGGTGAGTTTGGCCACATGAGAAGACGGTGCCCTCGACTCCGTAGGGATAGGACTCAGCAGAGGGATCAGCCCTCATCTTCAGCACCATCTCAGCCAAGTAGAGGTGGAGGTCAGTTTTCTCGTGGTCGCCCCAGAGGCGAAGAGAGATCTGGTGGAGGCCAGGCACGGTTCTATGCACTTCCTGACAGGCGTGATGCAGTTGCCTCCGATGCTGTGATTACAGGTATCATTTCTGTCTGTCACAGAGATGCCTCTGTTCTATTTGATCCGGGGTCCACATATTCTTACGTGTCCTCTTATTTTGCACATCATTTGGGTGCGACTCGTGGTAGTCTTGATTTGCATGTTCATGTATCCACCCCCGTGGGTGATACGATCGTTGTGGATCATGTCTATAGATCCTGTGTTATATCTATTGGGGGTCTGGAGACCCAGGCAGATTTGTTATTGTTGGGTATGGTGGACTTTGATGTTATATTGGGTATGGACTGGTTGTCTCCGTACCATGCTATATTGGACTATCATGCTAAGACAGTTACGTTGGCCATTCCTGGTATTTCTCAGATTGAGTGGCGGGGTTCGACCGATTTCGTCCCTAGCCGTGTTATTTCATTCTTAAAAGCTCAGAAGATGGTTGAAAAGGGGTGTTTATCGTACTTAGATTTTGTGAGAGATGTGGGAGCCGAGTCTCCTAGCATTGATTCTGTACCTGTTGTGAGGGACTTCCCAGATGTATTCCCCTCAGACCTGTCGGGCATGCCGCCGGACAGGGATATTGATTTTGGCATTGACTTGGTGCCGGGCACTCAGCCCATATCCGTTCCTCCTTATCGGATGGCACCAGCTGAGTTGAAAGAACTGAAAGAGCAACTTCAGGAGCTTCTGGATAAGGGTTTCATCCGCCCTAGTGTGTCCCCGTGGGGTGGGCCGGTATTATTTGTTAAAAAGAAAGATGGTTCCATGCGAATGTGTATTGATAATAGGCAATTGAACAAAGTGACAGTGAAGAACAAGTACCCTCTACCGCGCATAGATGATTTGTTTGATCAGTTACAGGGTGCGAGGGTGTTTTCTAAGATCGATCTTCGTTCGGGCTATCATCAGCTGAAGATCGGGGACTCGGATATTATGAAGACTGCATTCAGGACCCGATATGGTCACTATGAGTTTCTTGTGATGTCTTTTGGGCTGACCAACGCCCCAGCATCATTTATGCATCTGATGAAAAGTGTGTTCAGGCCCTATCTGGATTCATTTGTGATTGTGTTCATTGATGACATTCTAGTCTACTCTCGTAGTCAGGAGGAGCACGCTCAGCATTTGAGTATCGTGTTGCAGAGATTGAGGGAGGAGAAGCTATATGCCAAATTCTCCAAGTGCGAGTTTTGGCTCGAGTCCGTAGCATTTCTGGGGCATGTGGTGTCTCGTGATGGTATTCAGGTTGATCCTAAGAAGATAGAGGCGATGCAGAGTTGGCCTAGACCATCCTCAGCTACAGAGATCGGGAGTTTTCTTGGTTTGGCGGGATATTATCGCCGGTTTGTTCAGGGATTTTCATCCATTGCTTCTTCATTGACTAAATTGACCCAGAAGGGTGCACCATTCGTGTGGTCGGATGAGTGCGAGGAGAGCTTCCAGAAGCTCAAGACAGCTTTGACCACAGCTCCAGTGTTAGTATTGCCATCAGGTTCATATACTGTTTATTATGATGCCTCGAGAGTGGGGGTAGGTTGTGTGTTGATGCAGGAAGGTAAGGTAATTGCTTATGCTTCTCGGCAGTTGAAGCCACATGAGAAGAACTATCTTGTTCATGATTTGGAGCTAGCCGCCATTGTTCATGCCTTGAAGATTTGGAGGCACTATTTGTACGGTGTGTCTTGTGAGGTGTATACCGACCATCGTAGTCTCCAGCACTTGTTCAAACAGAAAGACCTTAATTTGAGACAGCGAAGATGGCTTGAGTTGCTGAAGGATTATGACATTACTATATTATATCATCCGGGGAAGGCCAATGTGGTGGCCGATGCTTTGAGCCGGAAGGCGGTCGGTATGGGGAGCTTGGCATATATTCCGGCTGAGGAGAGGCCATTTGCTCATGATGTTCAGGTGCTAGCCAATCGGCTAGTGAGGTTAGATATTTCGGAGCCCAGCCGGGTATTGGCTTGTGTTGTATCTCGGTCATCTCTATATGATCGTATTCGTGAGAGCCAGTATGATGATCCACACTTGGTTGTCCTTAGGGATAGAGTTCAGCATGATGATGCTAGAGATGTCACCATTGATAGTGACGGCGTACTGAGGATGCAGGGCCGGATATGTGTGCCCAATGTTGATGGCCTTCGTGAGTTGATTCCGGAGGAGGCCCATAGCTCGCGGTATTCTATCCATCCAGGAGCCGCGAAGATGTATCAAGATTTGAAACAGCACTATTGGTGGAGAAAGATGAAAATGGACATTGTCGGACATGTAGCACGGTGCCTCAACTGTCAGCAGGTTAAGTACGAGCATCAGAGGCCCGGTGGTGTATTTCAGCGCATTGTTATTCCTGAGTGGAAATGGGAGAGGATCACTATGGACTTTGTTACTGGACTCCCTCGGACGGCGAGGAAGTTTGATTCCGTATGGGTGATTGTGGATAGACTGACCAAGTCAGCTCACTTCATTCCAGTTAGTACTACCTACTCATCGGAGCGGTTGGCAGCGATCTTTATTCAAGAGATTGTTCGATTGCATGGAGTTCCAGTGTCTATCATATCCGACAGGGGTACTCAGTTCACTTCTCAGTTTTGGAGAGCATTTCAGCGAGAGATGGGTACGCGGGTTGAGTTGAGTACTACATTTCACCCCCAGACAGATGGGCAGTCTGAGCGTACTATTCAGATTCCGGAGGATATGTTGCGAGCGTGTGTGATTGACTTTGGTGGTTCGTGGGATGAGTTCCTACCACTTGCTGAGTTTGCCTACAACAACAGTTATCAGTCGAGTATTCAGATGGCCCCGTATGAGGCATTGTATGGCGGGCGGTGTAGATCCCCCGTGGGATGGTTTGAGCCTGGTGAGGTTAGATTGATAGGGACTGAGTTAGTCCAGGATGCTCTGGATAGAGCAAAGTTGATCCAGGAGAGGCTTTGTACAGCACAGTCTCGTCAGAAGAGTTATGCGGACCGTAGAGTTCGAGAGTTGTCTTTCATGGTTGGTGACAGAGTATTGTTGAAGGTTTCACCTATGAAGGGTGTCATGAGGTTTGGGAAGAAAGGAAAGTTAAGTCCTAGGTACATTGGTCCTTTTGAGATACTCAGGAGGGTTAGAGAGGTGGCATATGAGTTAGCCTTGCCGCCCGGCTTATCCAGCGTTCATCCAATATTCCATGTATCTATGCTCCGGAAGTACATTGGAGATCCGTCTCATGTATTAGACTTTAGTACCATTCAGCTTGATGGTGATCTATCCTATGATGTGGAGCCTATTGCTATTTTGGGTCGCCAGGTGAGAAAATTGAGGTCTAAGGAGATTGCATCAGTTAAGGTTCAGTGGAGAGGTCGACCCGTGGAGGAGGCCACTTGGGAGATCGAGCGGGAGATGCGGAGCAGATATCCTCACTTGTTTGAGACTTTAGGTATGTTTCTTGACCCGCTCGAGGACGAGCGTTTGCTTAAGAGGGGGAGAATGTGACGATCCGACCCGTCGTCACGGGAATTACCACCCCGTTATGTTGAAATTGTATGTTTTATGCTTTTATATCAGTGTTAAAGTCTATCGGGTGAGTTAGGAGTGATTTGGATTGGAAATGAGGCATATAGCCTTTGTGAAGGAAACTTGAATAAGGAAAGTCAACCCGGAGTTGACTATTTGGTTAGAGGGCTCGGAATCGGATTCGATGATTCGGTTAGTTCCGGGAGGTGATTTGTGACTTAGGGGAGTGATCGGAATTGAATTTGGAGGCCCGGTGTAGAAATAGGCTTGAATTGGCAAGGTTGAATTTTGGCGAAATCCGAACGGTAGGTGAGATTTTGATCCGGGGGTCGGAATGGAATTCCGACAGTTGCAATAGCTCCGTTAGGTGATTTTGGATGTGCCTGCAAAATTTCAGGTCATTCGGACGTTGTTTAGTCGGGTTTTTGATTGATTGTGTAATTCGTAATGTTTTAAGGAATTTAGGCTTGAATTCGATGCGAATTATGGGTTTTGATGTTGTTAGACGTGTTTTGAGGATTTGAGCAAGTTCGAATAAGGTATTAAGATGTGTTGGTGTGTTTGGATGAGGTCCCGGGGGCCTCGGGGTGTTTTCGGATGGTTAAACGGGCGAAAATGTGGAAAATTGTAGGTTTTGACTCTGGTTCTGTTGTTTTCGCTCCTGCGGAAATGGGGGCGCAGGAGCGAGTCCGGAGGAGCGGACGAGGGGGCGCAGGAGCGCTTGGCATCGCAGAAGCGGAATCTTTCCCGCTGAAGCGGCGTCGCAGGAGCGTAGAGGAGACCGCAGAAGCGGGATTTGCCAAGAGATGGGAAGTCCGCAGAAGCGGAAGGTCGATCGCATAGGCGAGTCCGCAGAAGCGGACTCTTGATCGCAGAGGCGGAAAGGACCGCAGGGGCGGAAGAAATTCCGCAAAAGCGGATGCGCAGGGGCGGTCCATGGATCGCAGGAGCGGGATTGGCCAAAATGGGCCTGAGTTCGTAGAAGCGACCAATAGGTCGCAGAAGCGGTTCCGCAGGGGCGGAAAATGGTCCGCATAAGCGAAAATCGCAGTGAATTAATTGTATCAGAAGTTAGAAAATTTCAGAAACATTTCACACATTTGGGTCTCGGCTTTAGAGGCGATTTGGGCGATTTTGAAGAGAAACTCAAGGGAAATCATCAGGTAATCAACTATGGACTTATACTATGATTAGTATTGGTAATATTATGCAATTATATCATGAATATGGAGGAATTTGGGGTAATTTATGGAGGATTTAGCCCTAGGCTTGAACTTTAGAAAATCAAGGTTTTGAATGGGCAAATGGAGTCCGAATTTGGTAAAATTGATGTGCTTAGACTCGTATTGAGATGAGGGTTCCGAATATGTAACTTTCGTGATTTTTCGAGAAACGTACCGAAAGTCGGGTTTTGACAACTTTGGGAATTTTGATGTAAATTGAGTTGTTTTGATTGGGTGTCGTCCCATTGGCCTAATTTGTTGTGTTTCTACTGTATTTGATCAGATTCTACGCGTGCGGAGCTTGATTCTCGTGGCAAGGGCATTGCGGAGTAGTCGTCGCGTCGTATTGAGGTGAGTATTAGATGTGGGTGATGACCAGCGGGTTCGAAACCCCGCTATACCACTTTGTGATGATGTATAGCGGCGAGACACGTACTCTCTTATGAGTGCGGGGTCGATTGTGATTGGGGACTATGGCTTAGTCCGACTTGTTTATACTGTATTATGATATTAGGCTATTCTTGAGCCGTCGAACCTTCTTCTCGGATGGTTGCATATTATATATTGTGATAATGGCCACTCTTGAGCCGAGGAACCCCCTTCTTGGGCGGTTGAGTATACTTGTGGGCCGTGAGCCAGTTATTGGATCCCGCGAGGATCGTTATCATTGTCTTATCATATTGACATGTTATTTACTACCAGTCCGTAGCTATTTCTGTTAACATGCTATTTCCAATCTCTGGAACTTGGTATTACTGTTTTCCAACTGAAAAATGATAAAAAGGGTTTTCAAACTACTTTTGAGCTTGCGAGGCTGTATTTGCATATTAGCTGACTGGTAGTGGATCGGGCTGTGCGCCGCAGCAGTATATATGTTGGATCGGACTGCACGCCGCAGTGATATTGTGCTTGGGATGTAGGAGCCCCTCCGGAGTCTAAACCCCCACAGTGAGCATGGGTACCCAAATTGGATCGGGCTACGCGCCGTAGCGGTCATATCATGCATTGCATTGCATTTAGCTACATCTGCTAGTTGTTATACTGTTTTGCTGGTACTTATTGGTACAGGTACAGTTGATATTGATTCTGTGACAGGGTATTTGATTACAACTTTGCATAGTGCTTTATTGCGGATTTCTTATCTGCGCTGTCTTAACCCTGTTTATTACCACTGAGTCTGGCAGTACTCAATTTACTCCCTGCACCTTGTTTCAGCAGTGATCCAATAGCTGTGCGAGGCGACATTTGTGGATATTCGAGGTAGCTGCAGAGTCCGCAGGACCCGATATTCCTTCACATTGTCTCTTGATTTTGTATTAACTTTTCTTTCCGTACTTGGTATCTTGTAAACCTTATACACTCATGTTCAGTAGAGGCTCATGACTCTTGACCCTTCGGTCTATGGGAGTTGATGTATTATGGGACTTGGTTCCCCGTTTTCGTTATATATATCACTATTGCTTCGTGATTTGATATGCCTAAATGGGCTAAAGAGAGCTTCTAGCTCCGTTATTGTTATTGATTGGTCAGGCTGGCTTAGCAATGTGCTGGGCGCCATCACGACCGGATTTGGGGTCGTGACAGACCTGAGCGTAATATACGCTACCATTAGAGTGCAGTGATATTTGTGGAACAAATCATGTCTTTACGCCTATCGTCTTAGAAGTTGTTCCTATGAAAGATTATGGTTCACGGACCGTCATCATACTATGATCATACTATGAGTTTCTTTTTGAATTACATCTCTTGCTTGGTTTCTGGTACCAGTTTCAGTTCCTTTGTTCAAATCAATATTCGAAAGGCCGACCACTATCTCATAGGCATTGTAGCTTTATAGAGATCAGAAGCAAGTTGTGCAAAGGCTTCTAATTTTGCGAATTGTGCTAGTTCTAATTTTACTTCCCCCAATTCAATCAGGCCGCCATGAGTAGGACTCCGGTCATAACATAATCGACAAATCCCAAATATTACTTGCCGCCAGAACTGTCACTCTTTGTTGCCACTAGTTTCTAACTACTATGTCTTCTGAGGCTTCAACTCTCACATTAAATTCTTGTACTTGCACCTTGAGTTCTATTTTTCTTATTTTTTCCTAAAAGTCAAAGAAATCCCCCTAAAGCTCAGCTTTGTGAAGGCCTTTCGGAGATTGGCCTTTCTTTCTCTTCTTCCTGGTTTGACCGGTCGAGCTCTCGTAATCCATCGCTCATATGTCTATTTCGTTCTGGCTAGCCTCCATAGCCAATTTTCCATTTTTGATAGTGTTACTACTATTATTTTACACGATCCAAAAACTTCCATAACGTTGGCGTGATTCAGTTCCAAGAAATCATATCTTCTACCATGATTGAAGCAGCTGTTGGAGAGAAAGCACCACTTAGACCTGACTCAATACTCTTGTGTGTATCCTTTTGGCCACCAATCTAGTTTTAGACTAGAAAGGAGATTGCTTTGGTCTTCAGTCAGAAATTAGACTAGGTTGTCCATGTTCTAGAAGGGGAAGCATAGTTGGCACATTGAACCATGTCTGTCAACGGTGAAAGATAGCCCTAAAGTGAGGGCCCCTGTAGGGGCGCTAACACACCTTTCTTGAGCTGGCTGAAACATGCCTTTCTTGCTTATTTAGTAAAGTCTCATTTTTTTATAGGAGTAGATTCTTTCTAGGGCAGGTCACTTTTCATTCTTCATTCAAAAATCTTTTTATAAGTAAGTAGTGATCTACAGGAAGATACTTATTTACCCTATGTAAATGACACAAGCTACGGAGCTGTAGAATTAAAAGTTCTTCGGGCCAAATATATATTTCAAAAATAACAATAACAAATTCAGTATAATCTTATTGCAAAATTTTATAATATAACATCAAAAAATATTTTTTCTAGCCATGTGAGAGAGGTTATCAAAAATAAAGAAAATGACATTGTATAACCACTCCCAAAATAATAGCCGAAAAATATATACTACACACACACACACGCACACTTCTTCCGCTACCGAAATTAAATAGTTTCTGGCATGCGCTAATAATGATAATACCCATAATAAATTACAAATTATTAAGGAGTCAAATAATTCTAGTTGTAATGACCCGACAGGTCGTTTTGAGCATATATACTTTGCTCGGTAGTTTTAGGGTACAAGTATCTCTGCATGATATGTTAGGACTTGTGTGCAAATTTTGAGTTTATTCCGATTTGGTTTGATTATTTCGGCGCAAGTTTTGAAAGTCGAAAGTTCGAAAACTCATTAAGTTTGATTTGATGTGTAATTCATTATTTGATATTGTTATGCGTGATTTGAGCCCTCGAATAGGTCTGTGTACAATTATGGGACTTGTTAGTATGTTCGGACGGGGTCCCGAGAGGCTCGGATGAGTTTCGAATATATTTAGGTTGTATTGCGCTCGTTTTTCTTATGTTTCGACGTCGTTTTTAAACCATAAATGGTACTTTTTAACCTCAAATTCGAGTGACAATCAATCTTATGTTGTGGTTTTAAGGATATGAGATTTAATCAATACCAATTGATAAATAAGGAATTAAATAGATAATTAGAGGGTAAAATAAATCAAACCAGTATGCAAGCTAAATCTCGACCTCGACCTATGGTAGTGTCGAGGTATGATAATAGAAATAGCAAATGATAAAGAAACTTTGATGAATAGTAAGTGAAATAGCAAGAAAGTAATAAGCATATATTTTCTAATCAGTGAACAATGATCCTTACAAATGAATTGGATCCCCTTTTATATAATAGTGGATTTTAATAAGGTACAATTCTTATTATAGTAGAAAATAATATTTGACAACTGACTAACCGTCGAGGATCAATCCATTCCGAAATTTGTGCCATGATCTTTGGCCCATTACATGTACCTCGCTCTTTCCGTTACTAAACCATACCGGTATCATCTCGAAGTACCCCCTCTTCTGGCCCCGGTAAATGATATTGGCCTCGATCTTGGAAAGAAAACTTCAACCCCAAACTCGACATCCTGGCCTTTCGACGTGGTATCAATTTTTCTTCAAACAAAGAAATCAGATAGCCCCGATTTTCACTATATACAGATAATCCCCTCGTTTCTTAGAATAAAGTGATAAAAAATGACTTGAGCCTCGATTTTCTGGAGACCCCAAGAATGGTATGATACCAGTGATTTATGCGGTCGAGGTGGCCGAAACGTCCCGTCGGTACAGTTTCCCAAACAATTAATGCTTGCCAGTGACGGTCGGCCACTAGCACCACCGAACATTCGACGTGAGCCTATATATACCTGCTACCTGGTTGAATCAAAAACTTTACATCCAGATTCACCAAGTCTTTCTAAGCCTTTTCCTCTCTCCATCTATTCTATTTCACCATCTGTTGAGTCAATTTCATTAGTACCAAAACAAAATTTTGCCTCTTTCTGCTTCATCTTATCTAAATCAATGGTGAAAACCTCCAAATCCGTCCCACAAAGGAGAAAGCTTCTTCTTCCCGGCCGGTCATTGACAAAACACTGATAGAACCGCTCCCTCACGAGTACATTCCCAACCCTTGTGTTTTAAAAAATGACTTCAAAGTCAAGAACCCTCTACGGTTCTTTGGCCGATGTGAACATGTATCGAGGTATATTTGCTCGATAACGATGTAACAGCTCGAGGCTATAAAGAAAGACTGCAACTGGAGGTCCAAGGTCGTGGTATAGTCCCTACCCAGAAGAAAGTATCACCACTGGCGTGGAGGGGTTTCTAAGTGTTTACAGTTACCCCTTAACAATGGGTCTTCTTGACCCAGTTGTCGTTGATTTTTGCAAGATGTACCAGGTTACCCTCGGCAAAGTGCATCCCTTATTCTGGCGCATATTGATCATGATCCACTTCTTCTATGGCGGGCCAAGGCACTGGAATTCACTCTCATCCAACTCATACGGTTGTATTGATCTCGACTTTTTTGAGGATTAATCAAGCTCCAATGTCGATCAACAAAGTCCTTTTTTGCAAGTATCGATAAGGACAAGGACCGAGGTTGGATGAGCCGGTTCGTCTGGGTAAGGACCTGCAATCTCATCCCCAAGGAGAAATTGCCATTCCCCCGAGAAGTGGAACTAAGGCTGTATTCTGGGCCTAAACGGGCCTGGCGGGCCGGTCTAGACGGTCCTGGGCTTCGTGGGCTTATTTTTGGCGGTCCCGGGCCTGGCGGTCCCAGGCTTGGTGGGCTTGGTGGGTAAGACCGGCCCGTGACGAGCCTAAGCCCACGTGGTCCTGGGCTTGGCGGTCCAGGCCCGGTGGGCTTTTAATTTAAAAAAAAATATTTAATAAGTATATATATGTTAAGTATATATATATATATATATATATATGGTAAGTGTATATATATATATATATATATATATATATATATATATATATATATATATATATATATATATATATATATATATATATATATATATATATATATATATATATATATATATATATATATATATATATATATATATATATATATATATATATATATATATATATATATATATATATATATATATATATATATATATATATATATATATATATATATATATATATATATATATATATATATATATATATATATATATATATATATATATATATATATATATATATATATATATATATATATATATATATATATATATATATATATATATATATATATATATATATATATATATATATATATATATATATATATATATATATATATATATATTAAGTTTATATATATGTTAAGTTTATATGTTATATATATATATATAATATATATTATGCATATATATTATATGTATAAGTATTAAATAGATATATATTATGTATTAAGAGATAAATCAAATAATTGTGTAATAATTTTTATTACTAAAAATGACATATCTTTATTAGTCTTCTCTCCCCCAATGGAATGAGCACAACAAGGTACTAATACCACCATTAAAAGGAAAAAAAACTAAATAAGATGTTCCAAAGTACAATTTACAACACAATCTACATATCTCTAACAAATCTCATAAATCCTTCAAGATTTGGAGGAGGTTCCGTTGGCGGTGGTGGAAAAGAAGCTTGTTCATCACCACTTCCGAGTGAAGCAGCATCCTCAGCAAGCTCTGCAATCATTTCTTCGTAAGCTTCATCCACATCCGGTTGTGATTCTGCAAGTCCAAAGTTTCTTCTTTCCGAGCGGATCCAATCTCTAAATAGCACCGACTTCTCCAAGCTCTCCCTCATAGATGCTCTATGATCTCCTATTTGAAGTCTTGCTTGACTGAAGGCGCTCTCTGATGCAACTGTTGAAGCTTGAATAGATAATATATCGCGAGCCATCCTTGCAAGAACAGAAAAATGTTTTTCCCGTAACTTCCACCATTCCAAAAGCTCAAAACTCCCGTCTGGATTCTCCTTCTCTAGTCCCTGCGACCAATAAACTTGAAGCTCATTTAGATGGGAAGATTCGTCAAAATTATCTCCTTGAGAACTCCTAAACTCCGTCCAAGATTTAAGTGCCTTCAAGCCCGCGGCTCTTTTGGACGACTGTGAAGTAGACGAAGTAGGGGTTGGAACATTTGGCCTAGAATTTTGTAAGGCTTGTTGATATGCATTATAAATTGTTTGAGTATTAATTTTAATTGATGCTTTTGCATCTGCAAGAGTAGCACGTTCTTCTATTGTAAGAACTAAAACGTTATAAATATTTGTATACCAAAAATGAGGACCTCCTAATTTCATTGTAGGGTTTAAAATTGCTGCTACACCATAAATAGGAGGGATAGGGAAAAAATATTTTTTAAATTTTTCTTTCATTGCATTTATAGCAAGTTCATAAATAGGCCCACCCTCGTTATAATCCACAAATAATGCACATAATGCTGCAATATAAACTAAATAATTAGAAATAGTTGGATAATATTGTCCGGAAAATACATTTGTAGCAGTGTAAAAATGTTCTAAAAAATCTATAAGAGTTTTAACATTAGTCCAATCTTGGGTTGTAAGCATTTCATCACCATCCACACCCCCAACCCGAGCATTGAACGTTGCATTAATAGGGTTCCTATATTCGTAAGTAACTACTAAACTTTCGTACATATAATTTCACCTAGTGGGGCAAGGTTTAGGAACCTTTCTTTCTCTAAGGCCATATTCATCACATTTTTTATAATACTCCCTAAGTCTACTTCTGCTGTTAGAATAAAAAAGCCAATTAAGAGCCATTCTAACCTTTTCAATTTCTACATTTAAAATTCGCATACCATCACCGACAATTAAATGATAAATATGACAAATACATCTAACATGAAATATATTACTAAATGAAGGATTTAATGTGTTTGTAAGAGTGCCTACTGCACTAGTGTTACTAGAAGCGTTATCCATAGAAATTGATATTATTTTATCATTAATACAAAAATATCTACAAATATCACCAACAATGTTAGCGATAAACTTACCTGTGTGACGGGAGTTAATTATTCTATACGCAAGAATGCATTTTTGCATTATCCACTCCTCGTCAATCCAGTGACTAGTAACAGTTAGGTAGTCACAATCATTATTACTTCTACCAATATCGGTGGTAATAGAAATTTTATTAGTTATATGACTAAATAAATACCGCAAATATTGTTCGTATTCATGTTTAAATTTATATATATCGGCCTTAACTGTTGCACGAGGCCAACCTTTATAAGTAGGATTAAAAACTTTTCTAATATAATGCACAAAATTAGGATTAGAAGGAAAAGTATACGGTAAACACATAACGGTAACCATCTTTGCTAATTCTTCCCTATCTTTGTTTGGATCGTAATATAATATACCTCCGATGACAGTGTTAATTCCGGGTTGAACTAGATTAGAACATGTACTAGCGTTACCCGCTTTTTCTACACTTGTCCCCACTAGCTGTGCTTTTAATCTGTTATATTTAGCTTTTTCAGTAGGGTGTGTTTGTATGTGCCTAGTCAAAGTACCCGTGCCACTACGCTCTCTAGTATATTTATGAACCAACAATTTTTTACAATTTTTACATTTAGCCTTATTTTGATCTCTTAGTTGAGTAAAAAATTGCCAAACTAATGAGGTTTCTTGGCGTTTAGAAGGTTGTCTATTAAAAGTCGGTGTTTGTACAGGTGGGTGTTGTGGTTCAGTTGAGTTATTAGCCGGACTAGTAGGTGTGTCATCTAAATCCGGTTGGGTTTCATCAAAATCCAATTGCCTATGAACTTGTAAATTAGGATAAAGAGCAGTCATAATTTCATTATCTAGTTGATCTTCTCGTGAAATATCATGACAAAATTCATTATCGCTAAATTGAAAACAGGGATTATCACTATCAAGAATAATTGGACCACTAGGATGTCACGACCCCAAATCCGGTCGTGATGGCGCCCAGCATACTGCTAGGCCAGCCCGACCAATCAACAATAACCACGGAGCCACAAGCTCACTTTATCCGATTTAAGCATAACGGTGATAGATATTTTAAAAACAGGGAACCAAGTCCCAACATGTGCCAACTCCCATAGACCGAAGGGTCAAGAGTCATGAGCCTCTACAGAGTATACAAAGTGTAAATAGTGAATATAACTGTGCACAAGTGTGGGATGATCGGAACAAAAATACAGACAAACTGGAGAATCAGGTCCTGCGAACACTGGCAGCTACCTCGACTGTCCAAAAGCACTCCCGAGCCGCAATAGAATCAGCTCCACTGTGATGTACCTGGATCTGCACACAAGGTGCAGGGAGTCGGGTGTGAGTACTTCCAACTCAGCAGTAATAAAAGTAAATAATGCTGAAGGGAAGAAAACCACGATAGGCACTATCTCATGCTACACAATACAGAACTATCTTTTTATTCCTTTCAAGCATATGTGAGTAGATTATTTAGAAATCTCAATTTTAACTACTTTATTTCATAATAATATACCAATACCTGGATACAATCTCAAGCAGTGCAAGTCCGCACTCAAATCAGCCCCTCGGGCTCAGCACTCCTTATCAATTTACACCAGGAGATCTGGTCAATAAGGCAACTAATGCATGTGTGCCAGTAATGTATGAGTGCTAAATGTTATGCCACGTAGTACACGTAAACCAATGTATGTATGCCATGCAATGCATATGACCGCTACGGCGTGTAGCCCGATCCAATTTGGGTACCCGTGCTCACCGTGGGGGTTCAGACTCCGGAGGGGCTCCTACAGCCCAAGCACAATATTAATATCACACCTGCTGCGGCGCGCAGCCCGATCCGTATACCACTGCGGCGTGCAGTCCGATCCATGCATGTGTATGCATATGCTCACATAAAATGTCATGCCCTAACATATGGCCCTCGACCCCAATCAGTCTAACAAATAATCAAGAAAGCCCTACGGGCAACAATATCATATTAGCTCACAGCTAAAAATGTTATTAAGACCTTGTTCAAGTTTTTTTCATAACCTTATAAAAATGCTGAATAGCAAAAATACCATTTTAAACCTTAAATTTAGAATAAAATATGCACAGTGTTATCAAAACAATGATACCAATCCTTTAAGGATTCAAATAATTGGCACGAAGCCCAAACATGATAATTAGTCCAATTCATTTCAACAATTAGGTGTTATTATTTATTACGTGGGACGGACCAAGTCACGATCCCCAATGGTGCTCTACCCCACGCCCGTTATCCGACGTGCAAGTCACCTCAACACAGCACTAAGATGTGCAAGTCCGGGGTTTACTAACCCTCGGGACATCATTTACAAGTATTACCCACCTCGAACCGACGAAAGCTCATGTCCGCGACGCCTTAGCTCCTCGAACCGGCATCCACGCACGTCAAAACTAGCACAAATCAGCACAAATATATCAAAATAGGCTAATGGAACATAACCCAATCGAAAGAACTCGAAAAATATCAAAAATCACGAAATTGGCAAAACCCGAGCCCCAGGCCCACATCTCGAAAAATCTCGAAACTCATATTTCCAGAACCCTCGTCTCGCCACGAGTCCGTACATATAAAATTTACTAAAATCGGAGTTCGATTGGCCTTCCAAAATCCAAATTTTCGTTGTCAATATCTAGGCCACCATCCTTCATAATTTCTACCCAAATTCATGAAGATTGATGTTAATTCTACCATAAAATGATGTTTTTGAGTCAAGAAACTTACCTCCGATGAATACCCGATGATATCCCCTCTTGAAGCTCTCCAAAATCATCCAAACGAAATGAAATCAATGAAAGAAATAAACCAATTTCGTGTAAAAAAAGAATCTGCCCGTGCTTCATCGAGTTGTACCTTGCACCTGTGCTATACAAGTTGTACATCCTATTGCTCCAGCAGTCCTTTTCCGTCGGTCATAACCTTCAGTACAAATATCCAAATTACGAGTTCTTTAGCTTTCTGGAAACTAGACACGAAGGTCTACAACTTTTGTGTTTTGCACTTTTGGTAATTACTTATAGATTACAAGATATCAGCTCCCAAAGTAGCCAAAAAGCTGCTGAAAATCTGCTACAACAGCAACTATTTCCAAAACCAAAAATGCCCGTTAGGCATCCGAAATCACCCCGAGGCCCTCGGGACCTCAACCAAAAATACAAACTCAACCTAATACTTCATTCAAACTTGCTCGGATAAAAAAACGATACCTTAAACATCAAAATCACCAAAATCCTAGAATTCGATTGAAACTTAAACTTAAACTTTCAAAATTCACATTCGATCAAAAACCCGACCAAACGATGTCCGAATCACCTGAAAATTTGCAGACATATCCAAAATCACCTAACGAAGCTACTGCAACTATCGGAATTCCATTCCGACTCCCGGATCAAAATATCACCTATCGATCGGATTCCGCCAAAATTCCAACTTCGCCAAAATAGGCTAACTTCTTCACCGGACCTCCAAAATTACTTTCGATTGCGCTCCTAAGTCTTAAATCACCCACCAAAACTAACCGAATCATCGGAATTCAGTTCCGATCCCTCGAACTCATAAGTCAACGTTGAGTTGACTTTTCCAACTTAAGCTTTCCTTAAAGAGATTAATTGTTTCATTTCCTACCAAAATCAATCCGAATTGACTCAAGATTTACACACAAGTCACACTCGACGTTACGGACTTGCACGAACTTTCGGAATTGCATTCCGACCCCGATATCAAAATTTTCACTTCCGGTCGAATTTTCTCATAAACCTTCAAATTCATATATTTTGCCAAATGACTTCAAAATGACCTCCGGACACCCGAATTCACTTCCGATCGCGTTCCCAACTCCAAAATCACCATATGGATCTATTCGCAGACTCGGGATCCCAAACGGACATCTATAACTCTAAAATGCCTTCCAACCCAAATTTATGAAATCCTTCTAAAATACTAACTTCCACCATATACGCTGAAATGCTCACCGGTTATCAAAAATCCAAATTCGGACATACGTCCAAGTTTAAAATCATCATACGAGCATGTTGGAACTATTAGATCCCAATTCCGAGGTCATTTACTCAAAATTTCAATCGTAGTTCAGTTCTTCAACTTTAAGCTTTCAAAATGAGAATTTCCATTTAGATTTGACTCCAAACTTCCTGAATTTGACTTCTGACCATACACACAAGTCAATATACCTGAGATGAAGCTGTTCATGGCATCAATATGCTGAATGACGCGCCAGAGCTCTAAACGACCGGTCGGGTCGTTACAATCTCCCCCACTTAAACATACGTTCGTCCTCGAACGTGCTGAGAACTACAATGATGTAGTCTCAAATAACTTGTTTAACACATCATGCACCTTCCTGTGCTACCACTACTTAGTTGAGCATATTAGCTATATAATTCTGTAGAGATAATTCTTTATTCGAGCGAATAAGACATTAGGCCAAATTCCAACATCCTGAATTTCCTGCCAAGTCTGTTTCCATCATTCGACTACCATATCAATCTCCACATGTTGTACCCAAACATTAATGCATAACTTTGTTGAATTGACACTTTGCATCACTTTACTCATATGACCACAATAGATTTCGGAGCCAAACCTCGATATTACCTTTCTAACGAGCTGAGCGAGCTGAGATCAAATATGCTCGTACTCATTAATGACTCCAACGATCTTGTCGATTATAACACACCGCATTGGTGACACGACACCTCAGCATCGGCCTAAGCCACAATGATCACAACACAGGCTCCAATAAAAAAACGATCCGAACACACTCGAATCATGACAACTAACTCACACAAAAGAGCTTTAGTTCAATTCACCCGTACCATCATAACATAGAACTGAGATCTCGTCTCACATCATAGAATTAGGGTACTTGAATCCTCCTCGAAAGGTCATAACATCACGTGGCCTTGCCACAACTCACGATTCTATCCAAGCACTATTACTCATGGAGCACCTCAAGTCACCATGCTCAAAACGGTCAGCCACGCACATATTTAGGTCTGAACTCAAGCAATCAATCACACCCGTGGTGATACATTTAATATATGCTATCAAATCCTGAATGGATACAACCGATGTGCTATTCCCCGAGCGGTACCCAATACAGACTATTCCTTAGAAGCTAGGAAGTATTGTATACAAAGTAACTTATAGGAAACTATATTTTCCACATCGCACTGTTGCGGCGCGCAACCCGTTCCAATAACATACCCGTGGCGGCGTGCCACCCGATCCAGATACCATACCTGTGGCGGCATGCCACCCGATCCACGCATAAATCTCGCAAGAGGAAATGCACATTGAGTCAAGTTGCTCATTACAACAAACATATATATAGCCTCAAGCCCGGCCACATGAAATGCATCCAACAATGTTCCTCAATGCCGGAACTAAATCAATAGTAGAAACCTTTGCACTAATATCCGCCACGAAGGCCCAATTGACAAAGCAATACCTACCAACCATCCACTAGTCCAGGGTACAACTACCGTGCTGGAGCATACTCCGATGCACTCTGCTAAGCAATTTGTGCCATTTCCGACATAGTCTATATCACATTAGTCTAGACGACATGACTTATAACAACCAGTCTGCAATCAGGTATCATAACCCAAATTCATCCTATCAAGCTAAGAGAGAGCCACTAGGGCTTCCAATTTCCAATGATCGCTAAACGATGCCGATACACACGATATACAACCAATGTATAGGCGGATTACGAGAACTTCTAGTATCCATTACCTATATAACACATGATTCACTATGCCTGATCCCACCTTCCACTGTACGAATACTTAACACGCATCAATCATCCATTCATACCACAAAAGTCATTCAGAAATTTTTCCTATGCCATCAACAATTCAATCATCACCATCGATCCAACAAGAGAATACCCCCATACCACTAGATATTATCAGTTTACATTACATTGTCCCTTTGACCATATACCCTGCCATATCACTAGAATAGCAGTACCATTTTTCCCTTAATCGCCAGAAAGATCGATTCATAAATCACCTGCAGCTGCCCGCGCTGCTCAATAATTTTTAATGACTTCTCATATATTAGGAACTGATCTCAAAACCTTGAACATGTTATTATCAACTTTCCATAACATATTGCATATACCATACCACACTAAGATAACATGGAAACTTCTATCCCTTTTCTGCGCCGCAAACATAAACGCACTCAACTAGTCAAGGACTTTCATGATTCCATATAGAAGAAAACTCATTACACATTCCCAACTTCGCATACCAACATGAAAATACTCACTTTCAAACCATGGTAGAACACATCACAAACTCTTTCTCCCAATTTATTGCATAAGTTTAACTGTCAGGACTGAGTCCTTATACCCACATCGAGCTACGCAACTGCCAGCACTCAAGAGCTTTGCTGCACCATAACTGCAAGACTCATTACTTCGAACACATACCAGGAGTTAATCGTATCCTTATCATACCGTTTCGGTTTATTAACAAGTTGTTCCATTTACCCAATTTCCTTTCTGATTCATCTTGAATTTAATATTCTCCTTTACTGAAGGATCACAATATCTCAACTCATGTTACCACACGAGACTCGTACATAAGACCATACGGTCTAAGCTCACAGGCCGCTGAATACTCTCTCAATGTTTCCTAGAAGTACCACATTCTACAATACTTTATTTTGAAGAACTTCCTGCGATTTTGAATTCGTTATCATTACTCTCCAATATAGATGCAAAGAATCTCATCATTCACATATCATTACACAAGTCTTGATCCCTTCTAACAAAACCATCGTCTTTAGCCACATACACAATCTTAAGACACATTACCGTTACAAGCAAAATATTGAACACTGCAAAACCATTCTCGGACATCATTCACCCTTATTCAGTTGTAATTCAACTGTCCTATTGAGTAGGACCACTCGTGCCTTGTTAGAACTCTGACATCGCAGAACATGATTACTTACAGATACAATCAGCTATCTTTCTTTTCTATACACCGAACATTCCTTACCAATAGTAGTTCAAAACATCCTAGTATTTCTTCACATCTACGAAGCACCATAACCTTGTCACAATTTTCCCAACATACTTAAAGACAGTGCCCACATAGCACACAATCGTGCAATTAGTTATTTAATAGCAACCTCCCTAACTTGGCTCGAAGCCATTCATCAAAGAACTTTTAACCACTCATAGCATTATTACTCAAGTGATGCCGAAATGTTACAATGAGATTAAACTCGAGTCATTTATAAGCTTTGGCGGAGACTCGAATCATCAAAAATCTTTTAATTCTTTTGCACTTCTTGTATTCATTCACACACAATAGCTAAGCCCATCATTAGGTGACAAAAAAATATTTTCTAAGTCTCAAATTTTCCAAAAATTTCGGCAGAGTTTCCTTTGTAATATGGCCTATCCACCTGCCAGAGAATTACCAAAACCATCCTAACAATACATCAAAAATTTGACAAGACATCATAATGCACATATCATAACACATTTGATCTTTCTGAACCTGAGCTCATACTACCACATGTAATGCATTTTACCTTTCCACTAAGAGACAGGAACATATTCACCACGCCCATAGCTAGGGGCTACACAACGAATCACAATAAGAGTCTAACACCTAACAGCTCATCTATTATCAAGCTGCCATTTCCACAAATGGGAACAATGCTGGTCATACAATCTTCATAATACCGGTTCGTAAAATCAGCACTGTGGTGCTCAAGTCACAGACAAAGAACTGGCCTTAAGTCCTCCCGATTGGCCCAACATAAACTCGCAGAGATTATATCTCGCCCCTCGACCAGGAATCACAAGCCATCAAGGCAATTATATTATTGAGCGTTCGAGTGCGCGTACGGGCGTATGGAAGGAATTTCCAAGAATTATATCTCAAGCTGAATCAAGTACGCACGATAAGAATTCCAAAAAATGTGAAGTGTTTCCTAAAGGTTTGCAGCCTCCCGAGGATAAGTACAGGCGTCCCCGTACCGATCCACAAGACTCTACCAACCGGCTCAAGACTCATGGGGCCTAGTAACCTAGGCTCTGATACCAACTTGTCACGACCCCAAATCCGGTCGTGATGGCGCCCAGCATACTGCTAGGCCAGCCCGACCAATCAACAATAACCACGGAGCCACAAGCTCACTTTATCCGATTTAAGCATAACGGTGATAGATATTTTAAAAACAGGGAACCAAGTCCCAACATGTGCCAACTCCCATAGACCGAAGGGTCAAGAGTCATGAGCCTCTACAGAGTATACAAAGTGTAAATAGTGAATATAGCTGTGCACAAGTGTGGGATGATCAGAACAAAAATACAGACAAGCTGGAGAATCGGGTCCTGCGAACGCTGGCAGCTACCTCGACTGTCCAAAAGCACTCACTAGCCGCAATAGGATCGGCACTGTTGTGATGTACATGGATCCGCACACAAGGTGCGGGGAGTCGAGTGTGAGTACTTCAACTCGGCGATAATAAAAGTAAATAATCTTGAAGGGAAGAAAACCACGATAGGCACTATCTCATGCTACATATTACAGAACTATCTTTTTATTCCTTTCCAGCATATGTGAATAGATTATTAGAAATCTCAATTTTTAGCTACTTTCTTTCATGATAATATACCAATACCTGGATACAATCTCAAGCAGTGCAAGTCCGCACTCAAATCAGCCCCTCGGGCTCAGCACTCCTTATCAATTTGCACCAGGAGATCTGGTCAATAAGGCAACTAATGCATATGTGCCAGTAATGTATGAGTGCTAAATGTTATGCCACGTAGTACACGTAAACCAATGTATGTATGCCATGCAATGCATATGACCGCTACGGTGCGTAGCCCGATCCAATTTGGGTACCCGTGCTCACTGTGGGGGTTCAGACTCCGGAGGGGCTCCTACAACCCAAGCACGATATTAATATCACACCTGCTGCGGCGCGCAGCCCGATCCGTATACCACTGCGGCGTGCAGTCCGATCCATGCGTGTGTATGCATATGCTCACATAAAATGTCATGTCCTAACATATGGCCCTCGGCCCCAATCAGTCTAACAAATAATCAAGGAAGCCCTACATGCAACAATATCACATTAGCTCACAGCTAAAATATTATTAAGACCTTATTCAAGTTTTTCATAACCTTATAAGAATGCT